>JARFIX010000320.1:0-17372 GCA_036346125.1 Lycocerus yunnanus | reverse complement strand
TTTTACATTTTATACAAAAGTGTAGCGGCAAATCTCAGCGAAAAAAACCTCTTAAACAAAGCGTTTCGCGGCTGGCAAGTTTTCTCCAGCAATTTTTGACCTTGAATAAAAACCAAAAAATTTTTCAGTTAATAAGATTATCTCGACAAGTACGTAGGAAAATTAAAAATATTGGTTTTTGTAAGAATAATTCACGATTGATTTCAAATTTTCATTTTTTTTGAAAAATTATGTGAAAAAATGTTAATAACAAGAAAAGTTTACGATGTAACATCAAATTCCTACGTATTTATCTAGATAATTTAATTTTATAGCTACAGTTAAAATTTCAAGCAAATCGGTTGCACCGTCCTGGAGGGTTTCCAATCCTCCAAGACTTTCCACTAAATTGCGAACGGCAGCTCAGATGGTGTCGTAGAGCGAGTCGTGGATTACTCAAAAAAGGAATAATGTAGGGCGCCAGAAGTTTTTAGGTAAACGTAAATTATCAATTGACAAGTTTTTAATAAACGTAAAAAACAACAAAAGTTTACTAAACTAATTTTTACAGTCAAATTTGTTTGTCGTGTTATAAAAATCGAAGATTAACTGTGGTACAAGTTTAACCATGGAAATAATTAAAATATTAATTATTTACCCACGCGTATATAGCTATATACCTGTTCACAAAATATTGTATATAAACTCAAAAAAATATTGTCTCAAAGTTTCGTTTTTTCTTAAATTTGAACAAATCTGACTGGTGGATCTTATCGGTGATTGATAATTTAATGTTGATCAGTATACGACGCTTCGGTGTGTAATCGGCGCAAGAATTCGGCGACAAAAAAAATAAGCATATAATTGTCTGACCTTATCGTAAGTGTTGTTGATTTCTGCAACTTGATACGACTTCCAAATACATCCAAAAACTCATGAAGGTTTAGGTTCCAAAAAGAAATTCCTCCATAAATGGTTTTTAAACAAAAAGGACCAGATTCCGTGAAACTGGATACAAGGTAACGCTAATTTCCATTTGACCCAACAAAAACATCCAAAATCGGATTGAAACCAAATTGTGTAGCCAAATTGAAACGGAAGTGAATTCCAAAGTGAAGCGGAAGTGAATTCCAATTGAATCACGATTGAAGCAAAATTGAAGTCCTAGTGAATCACGATTGAAGTCTTAGTGAAGCCTAAAATGTTGCTTGGATTTAGAGAGACGAATTTAACAGAAAAAGTATAATTACCAGATGGTCGGCTTCTATTTAATAAAAATTTAGTTCGTTTCTGAACATTTGCTGTGTTTCGAACTAATATAATAAATAATCAAAATTCTCTCTCTAAACCATATCGAAGGCATATCGCTTTAGCAACAAATTATTGCTGCGCTATATTCAAAATTAATGTCTATGCGCCGAAACACAAATAATCAGCGCACTTACGAGGTGTTGTCCAAAAAATATATATTATTAATAAAAATAAAACGTTACACGGTTCAGATTTGTAAAAATTATGTTGTCGGCCAATTTACAAATTGCAGTTTTAAGATAAAGCGTTTTAAAGTTTTACATAGCATTATTTTATTGAAATTTTTATTTACCTCTAATCTGCAATACTTGCACCATAGAATTGGCCTTCTATATTAATGTACTGCTCTATTTTTTTTTCTGACTGATTTTAACGACAGCCGAGCCTCTTTTGCAGCGTCAGACACCAATCGCTCCGAGAACTTATTTCGAGAGCTTCTGCACAGATTAGGCTCGATTGTCATACCAAAATATTTTAAATACTACAGTTAAATCCACATACGGCAATTTTTGTTGCTATATCGACATTAACTTTGCCACTTGAAGCAGCTTTCGTGATTGGGGTCTACACTAATGCACAATTGCAGAGGGATGCTACCCACTTATAAAAATTAAAATTTTTTAATTTTCATACGTTGAATTTTGAATTTTTAAAAGTAATAAAGGTGCATTTTAGTTTATTATGTTTTACCGACAGTTGTAATGCTCTAACATTATAAACTTGAGTATATTATTACCCCGTATAACAAAGCCACAATATGAGGCGCCGCAAAATATTGATGTTTTATTAGGTAAAATTGGGACTAACTCAATTTTTACTAAATTAGATCTTAAGAATTCGTTTTGGCAGATACCGTTGGAAGTTAACTCGCGAAAATATACGGGATTCAGTATCGAAGGGAATGTTTTCCAATTTAAAGTAGTACCGTATGGTCTGGCGTCGTCTTCAGCGGCACTGGTGAGAATGATGCAAGTTATTTTGGGACAGTTTGAACACTTTTGTGTCCACGATATCGACGATATTTTAATCTTTAGTAAAAATCAACAGGAACACTTTAAACATGTAGAAATCATATTAGCAAAATTACAAGAAACAGGGTTGAAATTAAATATAAACAAATGTCAATTTGCACATAGAGAAGTCGGATCACAGTAGATACAGAAAGATTAGCAGAGATCAAGAACTATCCGAGACCGACGAACTTAAGGACATTAAGGGGATTTTTGGGGATAATTAACTTTTATAAGAAATTCATAGATAATTATTCAATACAAACTTTAACTTTACTTAAAGGGAATAAAATGGACATGGACGGACGAACTGACGGAATCATTTGAAAATTTAAAGAAATCATTTCACGACAAACTTATTTTAATGCATACAAATTTTAACGACCCATTCATTTTAAAGACGGACTCATCAGATTTTGCTATATCAGCTGTTCTAGTTCAAATACAGAAAAACATAGAGGTACCGATTTACTTTACATCACGAACATTAAGGGGTAGCGAATTAAAGTACACAATTTCAGAAAAAGAAATGCTTGCAATTATTTATGCTTTAAACAAGTTAAAATTTTATCTACTGGGAAGGAAATTCGAAATCCAGACAGATCATATGGCATTGGCATATGATCAATGGCATTGGCATATGGCAATACGTACCCGTAAATGTCTGTTGAAGTTGAAAAAAAGAAAACTTAGTGGTTCCAGACGTGAAAAAGAGGTTAAATTTTAGATTTAAGTTACCATTCATTGTTCAATTAACTTTTTGTCAAAAATTTATGTCACTCATGATTTTACTTTGCCATGTTTTTATGTTCAGCACGGGTAAAAGACCGCTAGATAAGTATTTTGGGAATATGAATAAAATTCATTCAATTCATCATAAAATAGAGACGGTCACGGCTTGGCGCTTAAATGCGTTAACTACTAAGCCGAGCGGCCCCGGTTCAAACCCGGGTGGAGTATAAAACTTTATTCTGACCGTCTTACCTGGCAGTAGGTATAAAATGCACTCACCAAGACCATTGATAAATTAAACTGGTTGGACAAACCACTAAAATTCCACCAATTTTTTTAAATTTTATTATTTGAAAGTAGAGGTCAAATTGAGACATCAGTTTTTAGAAGTTTTGAGCACGTTTAGCATGATAAAAATTATTGAAACTCAAAAGTCAGGTTTATGACATAGTTTGACCTAAAGAAAGGGGGGTTTTTAAAACCAATCCGAATTAAGACAAAATGCCAATTTCAATTCTTACATTTTAATTTTATTAATCTTCCCCGAGTTGATTTTGATTCTAGATCCGGCTAGTAATTTACTAGAAAAAAGAATAGAAACATCGGCAAACCCAAAAAATGATGGATTGACCAGAGGAAACATAACGGGTAAAATTAAACCTAAAACGTGCAAGAGAAGAAAAAAGAAAAGATATACAAAATCTACTTTTTTCAAAAATTGGTTTTTAAATTTGCAGGTGTAATATAAATTTTGAAAAAAAATAGGGCAACTGACAGCCTACCCTAAAGTTCAGTAGTTATCAAAATTTGTCAACTAAGCCCTTTTCAAAAAGCATTTATAATAATATTTTTGCTATTTTCAATAATTATTCGATCATTTATAGAGTCCGAGTGAATATGATAAAACCGCGACCCTATGCGGACACCTTGAACATCACTCGTGGTCCTTTCACTTTCGACATAATATTACATTCAACGTTCATCGTAACGTAGCTGACAGCTGATCGGTGTCGATAATATAGATAACTTAAATAAGCCCACCGCTGATTTAAATTATCACCACTTTTTGGCGCTGGGTGGAAATTCACTCGGACTCTATAAAATAAAGAAATAATTAATAGAAATATTGTAATTTCTACAACCATCAAACAAGATGACTTTCACACATCTGTATCCACACGCAAAGTCGACCTTTTTAAAATGCCAAAAAATAGCTATAAGATACCCTTTTCTCTCTCAGATTTGGCAATCTCTCTCAGTTTTGCTTGCATTTTTTGCTCTTCATGCGTCAAAGCGTCATCAATGTATCTTTTAGTGCCCTGCAATTTATTTTTTGCTTTCATTACCTTTGCCTTATCATGCCACGAATTCAGCTTTGTTAGTACAAAGGAATTTCCAGATCTCGTTTTTATTATTTCAGCTGAATTGATTGTTACTTCAAGCTCTAATTCATTTTTCAAAAATTCTTGCATCTCTGTTCTAACAGTTTCTTCCTTCATAATAACGCCTTTCAAAACTATGTTGTTCTTCTTCTCTCTCTTTTCAGATTGATGAACTCTGATCTCCAGGTCCATAACTCGGTCTTTCAGTACTTTATTTTCTTCCTTCAATATCCGGATATCATTTTCGTAAACCTTCTGTCCCGACTTAATATCCTTTATCTCATTCAGCAGCTCTCTCATCATCTTTTTCAGCTCCTCCATGTCGCTGTCCTGATTTACACCGCTATCAGGTTTCTTTGTTGGGGTTCTACCAAACTTTTTACTTCTGCGGAATATCTCAAACTCTGCCTGTCGTTTTTTTGTTTTCTGTTCGTCTGCTGTTGAACTTTCGCTATCGTATTGATGCTCTTCCTCTTGCATCTCTTTACCGCGAATAAGAGTAACACTCGGGTCGTCCCCTCGGAAATGTTACACCTAACAGTTGTATTGTAATAACTAACTAATCAATAATTAATAAATAATTGAACCAAATTGCAGCGTAATAAACATGAACCTATGCAACCCAAAATACGACTCGCTTATCGTATTCTAACCTTTTGCAAATCACTCAACCACAAAAAGGTATTACTTTTCTTCAGCTATTCCAAACCAAATCACTTTGTTCTAATCTTCTATCAATCGCTCTGTATTTCAATCAAGAAAAAATTCCAAAATAAATCCAAGGATTACTCCAAGAAAAGACCACTTATTGCGCTAGTGTGACGTAGACGTGTTTACGTTACTATCATCGACACCCATATCCTAATCCGAATGATGAGTACTATAAAATGCACAAAAGACTTGTTGCGATGAACAGGGTCAAAAAAATTAAACAGCACGAAATTTTGGTATTGCTGCTAAGACTTAGGCAGATTTGTTGTCATCCATCACTTATTACAGGTGTAAGTTTTTTTATCACATATACGTACTATTAGCTAAGTGTAACTGTTTTAGATGTTGGGAAAAGAAGATGATATTCAAGACATAGACGGTGCCGATGATTTTGAGGATATGAACTTATTGGATCAATTAAATAGATTAAACCTTGAAGATGAACAAGTTGATCATAATAGGATGAGCATAGGTGGTGCTGAAGTAGGTCTGGCTGAAGCCTCCAAGGGTATTTTAAACCCTTCAAATCCTGTTTTTTCTAAAAATTATTGCAGTAGTAAGGTAAATGTAAATTACTCCAATCTAACATGCCGTTGCTTCCATTTTCTCTATTTTAGATTAACAACATCATGAAATTAGTGTCAGAAATCCTGCCAACTGGAGACAAAGTTATTATTGTGTCACAATGGACTTCGTTCTTACATTTAGTAGCTTCACATTTGAAAGAAAATAATGTGCAATTTTTTGCATTAGATGGTACTGTTCCAGTGTCCAAGCGCATGGAAATTGTCGATGGTATAAATAACACTTCTCATACAGTTCAAATTCTGTTACTTTCTCTTACGGCTGGAGGAGTTGGATTAAATTTAGTAGGTGCTAATCATTTAGTTTGGCAGATTTGCACTGGAATCGACAGCTGGAAATGCAAGCTCAAGATCGTATATTTCGTAAAGAAATGGTATAGAGTCGAGTAAAGAATGGCATACAAATTCAAAGTACAAGCAATATAACAAATGTCGTATGGAAAGAAGTTTTGTAACTCGAAGTCTGTAAAATACGTATACTAGACGTATACCATATACGTATAACTTTGCGACATTTTAACGTCAAATATACGGTTACAATATATGGATAATATACGTAACTTACGTTTGGTTTAGTTGTTGATTATACGTCTAATGTACGAAAGTGTGTTACTTGGGTGGTTACAAGAGTAGGATACGGAATGGTCGTTATAAATAACAAACGTTGGAATTCGGATCAACGAACCAAAGAAATAAAAAGACATGAAACATCGGGCGCATCAAAAAAACTAGCAGGAAAATATCTCGGACGGAAAACAATTATGACGAAAAATGCAAGGAAACAGGATAATGATAATATAGAGCTGGATTGTGCGAATAACAGTAAGACGAAAATGGCGAAGATTTGGAAATATGAGAGAGTAATAACAGAATGGAAATTGGGAACATGGAATATCAGAAGTATAAACGGAAAAGAGCCGGAGTTAGCAGATGAATTTGAGAGGAGTGGTTTGCAAATATTGGCTTTAACGGAGACCAAAAAGAAAGGCACAGGTATGATAGAAATGGATAAGGGGCAATTACTGATTTATAGTGGAGTTCCGATCAAAAACAGAGCAGCGGCAGGAGTGGGTTGCCTAATAAAAAATGTATTAAAAAATAAACTGCACAGCTGGGTCTTTGTCTCGGAAAGAGTATTGTCGGTTACATTAGATATAGATCAGCTAACAACTGTTGTAGTTGCATACGGACCAAAGGAAGATGCCAATAAAGAGGAGAAGGACCGTTTCTGGGAGGAACTGCAGGTAACAGTAGAAAATGCGTTGGGAATAATTTATGTAGCTGGAGATTTAAATGGACGTGTAGGACGCGATTCTAAAGGAAAGGAAGAGATTATGGGACCTTTTGGAGAAAATAAAATAAACGAAAACGGTGAGCGGTTAATTGACTTTTGTATTTTGAATGGAATGATGATTGGAAATTCTTTGTTTGAGCACAAAAATGTCCATAAATTCACACGAGAAGAGCCAGGCAGAATGGAAAAGTCTATCATTGATTATATATTGATTGAGAAGAGAAACAGAAAAAAGCTGCTTGATGTTAGAGTACGCAGAGGGTTTGAAATCGGAAGCGATCATTATCTTCTGGTGGGAAGAATTGCAAGGAATCCGGGTGAAGTAACAAAGAATATAAAGAAAACTGAAGTAAACTGTTTGGAAAGAATCAGGTCATACAAACTAAAAGAAGAAACAATCAGAAATGCATATCAGGAGATAGTAAGAGTGGAATTGGAAGGAGTTAAGGAAGATGATGGGGAGGATATAGAATTACAATGGGAGACACTAAAGAAAACACTACAAATGGCTGCGAAACAAGTATGCGGAACAATTAAAAATCAATTAAATAAAAAACAAACAGCATGGTGGAACCACCAAATCAAGGAAGAAGTTAAAGAAAAGAAAGTTAGGTGGCAGAAATATATGAACCACAAAACGGAGGAGTCGTATGAAGAGTACAAAAGACAGAGACAAAAAAACTAAACAACTAGTAACGGAGGCAAAGAAAGAAGCATGGGAAGATTTTGGGAATAAGATGGAAAGAAATAAGAACCAAAACCAAAAACTGTTCTATAGAGTGATAAAGAATTTGAGAAACCCCAAACAAGTTGCATTAAAACAGATCAAAAATAGTAGAGGAGAAATACTGAGTGACAGAAAAGAAATAATGGACAGATGGAAGGAATATTTTGAAGAACTTTTAGAAGCTAAACAAGATGAAGGGCAAACGAAAAGAAAGGAGAGGCAATACAAGAAGAAGAATCCGAAATTTCAATAAAAGAAGTAGAAGAGGTAATACAAAAGCTAAGAGTAGGAAAGGCAGCTGGTCATGATGGGTTAAAGCCGGAAATGTTGAAGTATATGGGCGAAAAAGGAGTTGAAAAACTACATAAAATTTTTAATTTGGCGTGGAAGAGAGAAATTATACCGAAGGACTGGGAGGTGGCGGTGATTATGCCAATACATAAGAAGGGGGATAATAGAGAGTGCTGTAATTATAGAGGCATATCACTGCTATGTATCGCGGCAAAGTTATACGAAGCAATACTAGAGAGGAAACTTAAAATAACAATTGAACCAACTCTTGATGAAGTACAAAGCGGCTTCAGGAAAGGACACAGCATACAAGACCATATATTTTCAACAAGACAAATCGTCGAAAAACGGAGTACATATAATAGAGATACTTATGCATGTTTTATAGACCTAGAAAAGGCTTTTGATAGAGTACCAAGACAGCAAATATGGAAAATATTGGAAAAAAGAAAAGTCGAAAAGAAGTTGATAAAAGCAATCAAAAGCATGTATGGAAAAACTAGAAGCTATGTGAGAACAGGAAATTGGGTATCTGATGAGTTTACAACAAGGGAAGGTCTGCGACAGGGCGGAGTGCTCAGTCCAATTTTGTTCATTGTACAGATGGATGACATAATCAGAGATGCCAAAGCCATAACAAAAAAAATAAACATAGGATACAGAAATATGCGCCCAACAGAGATTTCGGAACTTGTATTTGCAGACGATGTAGTGGTGTTTGCCGAAAGCGAGAGAGACCTCCAGCATAATATTGACGTGTGGAATAAGACCTTGAAGGCAAACAGTATGAAGATAAATGTAGATAAAACGAAAACAATGGTTTTTGGGAAAGAGGTGAAAAAGATCAACATAGACATAGAAGGAAAAAAAATAGAACAGGTGGATAGGTTCAAGTATTTGGGTGTGCTATTCGAAAGTAATGGAAGCTACGAAACCGAAATAAATAATAGGTTGACTTCAGCTGCAAACGTGTACTATGGGATGTGTGGGGCGATTATAAACAAAAAAGAAATTACGAAGAAGACAAAGATGACGGTGTATAAAACCATCTATTTGCCGGTGTTGACGTTTGGCTGCGAGTCGTGGATAACAACACAAAGAACGGAGAGCAAGCTTCAAGCAGCGGAAATGAAGTACCTCAGAAGAGTGGAAGGGGTTACTAGAAGAGATAAAATAAGGAATGAGGAAATAAGAAAAAGGCTAGATGTCAGCACGGTACGGGAAAAAATAGAGAAGTAACAGCTGCTATGGTTTGGTCACCTGAACAGGATGAAAGCGGAGATGCCAGCAAAAAAGATATGGGTAGCCAGAGAGGGAGGACGACGCCCTAGGGGTAGACCTCAGAAAAAATGGAATAGTGTCATACAAGAGTTGCTACATAAAAGGGAAGTAACATGGAGTACAGCTACAGAAATGACCATCGATAGGAAGAAATGGAAGGAATTTATAGATGTTAAATGATGTAATGTATATGTGAGAACTATGTACCTCAACACCTTAGGGTAAAATGAGGATTTATTTTGATTATTATTATTATTATTAGCTTGTACATTCCACGGAATATAAGCTATCCTGTTCAGGATTTACAAATCCTTTTGAAGGGGTGGATTAGTCCCCGTAAATACATATCATATAATACAACTACTCTGTGTCATACCTCATTTTTATAGTTCTGGGTGTGTGGCGCACTCCGCTACGATTCTTCTCCAGTTCTGTCTATCAAGCACCCTCGCCCTCCAGTCATCAATACCCATCACCCTCAAGTCACTCACCACCTGATCCCACCACCTCACTCTTGGTCTTCCTCTCGCTCTCTCCTCGTATGGCTTCCATAAAGTTATTCTTTTTATTATTGCGTTTTCACCGCTCCTCATAATATGGCCCAACCATCTTATTCGTTGCGCCTTAGCAAACTTTGTAATGTCTTCGCTCTCAAATTCTTCTTCTATTTCACGATTCTTCCATTGTCTATATTCACCATTTTCAGTAATTTTAAACCCAGGATGGTTCGTAGCACTTTTCTTTCAAAAATCTTTAATGACTGCATATCTGACTGGGTTAGACACATTGTTTCCGCTGCGTACATTACAACCGGCCTGATTATTGTTTTATAAACCTTCAACTTTGTGTCTCTCTTCAGATTCTTATCTTTCAACAACACCTTATTCGCATAGTACGCCTTGTTGCCGGTTTGTATCCTTTTTTTAATTTCTTGCTCTCTACTGTTGGTTCTACTTATGTGTATTCCTAGGTAGCTGCAATGTTCTATTTCTTCTATGCATTTTTTATCAAGTATCAGATTTCTTCTTTTATGCTGTATGTTTTTGTCGCACTTCATGTATTTGGTCTTGTCGTAGTTTACCAGCAATCCCATCGTCTTTGCTCTTCTTTCCATATCCTTAAATAATTCTATCAACTTGTTTAGTGTTCTAGCCATTATAATAACATCATCCGCATATGCAATCAACTGTCCTTCCTTTGTCGCTATTGTTCCCCAATATCCATTCCATTAATCACTTTCTAGTACTATATTAAATAAGGTCGCCGACAGTGCATCTCCTGCCTAACTCCGCTGTTCACCTCAAAACAATCCGTCTCACCAAATGATGTTCTAATGCAGGCTGTAGTGTTCTCAAGGGTCATTTTTGTAAGCCTTATAATTTTTTTTGGTATATTCATTTCCTCCATTGCTCTGTACAGCTCGCTCCTGTTCACCTTGTCGAAGGCCTGCTGGTAATCAACAAACATCATGTATAAATCTATATTATGTTCGGAGGCTTTTTCCATTGTTTGCTTAATCACATGAATCGCCCCCACCGTCGATCGACCTTCTGTGAATCCAAATTGATAGTCGCCTATTTTGTCTCTAGTAAATTCTTTTAATTTTCTGTGGATCGCTGCCGACAGTATCTTGTATGTTGAGTTGAGCAGGGATATTCCTCTGTAGTTTCTACACTGTTCTGGGTCTCCTTTCTTTTTCAAAGGAATTATAACACTTTCACTCCAATTTACTGGCATGCTCTCCTCGACCCACACTTTTGTACCAATTTACATAATCTCTCGCACAATTTATCTCCACCACTCTTAATCATCTCAATTCCTATTGCGTCTTTTCCCGGTGCTTTACCATTTTTCATTTTTTGAATGATATCCATTATCTCTTCACTGGTTGGTGTTAACATTTGTTCATCATTGTCTCCTTCGTCTATTACATATTTTTCCATTGCTTGCTGGTTGCTCAGTAATTTTTTAAAGTGCCTAGTCCATATCTGTTTAATTTTCTCTGGATCGTCTTCTGTATCTCCCTCCTCATTTTTCATGTTTCTCGCTTTTGATTTGTGTTCTTTTTTCTCGTTTCTTATTAACTGGTAAAAGATTTTCTTGTTACCAACTCGATTACTTTCTTCTATTTCGATCATTTTCTCCATTACCCAGTTGTTTTTCTTTCTTCTAAATAGTTTATATGCTTCTCTCATGTCTTTCTTGTATGTATCACGATCTTCCTGTTTTCCCGTTTTTAACCATTTCAATCTACTCTCTTTTTTTTCCTTACTAACCTCTTCACATTCCTTATCGTACCATTCCTTAAATCTTTTACTTCTTTTATATCCTATTACTTCTTTTGCGCAAGTTTGTATGATCGTTGTTATGTTGTTAATTTCGTGGTTCATGTCTTTGCATTCTTTGCTTTTGCCTAGTTCTTCGTCAATTCTTTCTTCGTATCGTCTTTTTGTTTCGCTGTTGTTAAGCTTTTCTGTGTCTATTCTTTCACTTCTGTTATCGGGTGTGATATATTTAGTTGATTTCTGTCTTATCTTTGCCATAACCAGGTAGTGATCCGTATCTGCATTCGCCCCTCTATACGTTCTCACATCTTTAACTGCGTTTATATCCTTCCTGGACACTAATATATGGTCGATCTGATTTCCATCTTCCGTTTTTCCACCTGGCCAGACCCAAGTTACCTTGTGTATCTTCTTGTGTGCAAACTTCGTACTGCAAATCATAGTATTTAATGCTTCCGCTGTATTGCACAATTTCTCTCCATTACTGCTCGTTTTTTCGTGTATAGTTTGTCCTCCGCTTACCGATCTTACATAGTGCTCCTTTCCTATTTTTGCGTTGAAATCTCCAAGCACGATCAACACATCTTGCTTAGGAGCACTTTCGCACAATCTTTCCAATTCCACGTAAAAATCCTCCTTCTCATTATCATTTATTTTGATTATATTATTATTATTATATCATTCGGATTAGCTAAAATTAAAATCATCAAGGCTGTACATCAAAAAATTTATTAAAAATTCTCACATGAAAGCTGTGGCATATTATCTGTATCTCGCTCAGCACGTTGATGTAAAAACTGCGCAAACAAGGTGCGTGAAAAAATTAAAACTTTTTGATAGACATTCAATTCTTGTTTACTGAGACTAATTTCTATCAGCTTCCAAGTTTTTTCCGGCAAACTGGGTAGCAAATTTTTCTCACTCAACTGTTGTTTTGTGCGCCTCAAAATCAGCGAAGACATGACCATGTTTAATCTATCTTGCCCATCGTTTCCACACCTAAAAATTGACACAATAAATATTAACTTTTAGCTCTGAGGTGTATTTAACTTACAGCTAAATCATCAAAAGGTGAGCATCTTAAAACTTTAATAGTGCATAAATATCAAGTTCCTTGTTGTGAATCGGAGTTCCAGTAAGTGCCCATCGTGACTTTCCTGCAAGGTTACAAACAGCAACAGAAGTCTGCGATTTATGATTTCTAATTTGATGAGCTTCGTCTAAAATTATGTGCTGCCATTTAATGTTAAATAGCGGCCCATTCTTGTCGTAATCGTTTCTTGCCAATGTGTATGTTGTAATGACGAAATCATGCTTTGCGAGACTGTAAAGCAAAATTATTTGGTTGCGATAATAAAAGTGGTAACCATGTTAGAAATATTCATCACAACCATTACATATTACTACAGACATTGTAATGTGATTGGCATTCGGAATGGAGATGGTAAAATAAGTTTTAAGAATTAATTTTAATTGTAAATGATTATTAACTTGTGTAATTATATGTTGAATAAAACATTTTAAAAACGATAGTTAAGTAATATAATTTCTTATTTTTCCAGAAAAGTAAAAAATTTTGTTCCATTTTCACTACTAATTGGATGTCCCAAGGATTAAGTGCATCCCAAATATTACTGCATTGGCCAGCGTGATAAAGTATGGTTAAAAACATCTCTAACAAGAACAGAAAGTTTTTATGTTCAGCACGGGTAAAAGACAGCTAGATAAGTATTTTGGGAATATGAATAAAATTCATTCAATTCATCATAAAATAGAGACGGTCACGGCTTGGCGCTTAAATGCGTTAACTACTAAGCCGAGCGGCCCCGGTTCAAACCCGGGTGGAGTATAAAACTTTATTCTGACCGTCTTACCTGGCAGTAGGTATAAAACGCACTCACCAAGACCACTGATAAATTAAACTGGTTGGACAAACCACTAAAATTCCACCAATTTTTTTAAATTTTATTATTTGAAAGTAGAGGTCAAATTGAGACATCAGTTTTTTAGAAGTTTTTGAGCACGTTTAGCATGATAAAAAAATTATTGAAATTCAAAAAGTCAGGTTTATGACGTAGTTTGACCTAAAGAAAGCGGGGTTTTAAAAACCAATCCGAATTAAGACAAAATGCCAATTTCCAATTCTTACATTTTTAATTTTATTAATCTTCCCCGAGTTGATTTTGATTCTAGATCCGGCTAGTAATTTACTAGAAAAAAGAAAAGAAACATCGGCAAACCCAAAAAATGATGGATTGACCAGAGGAAACATAACGGGTAAAATTAAACCTAAAACGTGCAAGAGAAGAAGAAAGAAAAGATATACAAAATCTACTTTTTTCAAAAATTGGTTTTTAAATTTGCAGGTGTAATATAAATTTTGAAAAAAAAATAGGGCAACTGACAGCCTACCCTAAAGTTCAGTAGTTAACAAAATTTGTCAACTAAGCCCTTTTCAAAAGTATTTATAATAATATTTTGCTATTTTCAATAATTATTCGATCATTTATAAAATAAAGAAATAATTAATAGAAATATTGTAATTTCTACAACCATCAAACAAGATGACTTTCACACATTGTACACACGCAAAGTCGACCTTTTAAATGCCAAAAATAGCATAAGATTGATAAACTTAAGGGAAGATATCAAAAATCCTATATTCCGAATGTCTACGTCGAATAACGAAATACTATTGTATGAACAAATAGTGGACTGTAGTTTTAAATTTATTTATTTCAAAAGCGACACTAATAAGTTTTACATCGACAAAATAACGTCTTACTAGTTCGACGTTTCATTTCTAATGCCTCGCTGCACCCCCTCAACGGCTTGCATGCATGCCTAGTAACAACGTGCATAGCATCTACACCAGTGCCTCTAAAACGGCGCGAACAAATACGAAATTTTGCGTGTAAACTAAGTTTTATCATTTTTTAAAGGATCTTTACGTTAGACTCTTTAATTTTCTATGAGTGACTCAAACCAGAACACAGGATGGGACATTTCGCCCTCGCCGTTGCTTAGTTAATATTCAAAACAGCTGTAGTATTGAACTAAACAGCAGAATTATTGAATAAAATAGTTGCATTGTGAAACGTGTGTTGTGAAATGCAGTGAAGTGCATAAGTCCAAAATTGCTGAAAATGAGATTTTTGTGCCATCTAGTTAATAAAAACATTCTCCATCGCTTGATAAAATAAAATTTGAAAAAAATCAATTAGAAGTCATTAAAATAGTTAATTAAAAAAATGCATAAGTCCAAGGGTATTCCACAGCAACATGAAAAATGCATAAGTCCAGAATATGAATTATACATAATTATACATAATTGTTTTTATTATGTTAAATTAAATTTAAAATTTTTAATAAGGTTTGAACAATTAAAACGAAAATTATTTGTAAGCTTTCAGCAATGGTTACTGCTGTCATCAGACATTTAATAATAATTTTAAAAAATTTGAATTAATATTAATTTCAAAGGTTAATAATATAAATAATTACAATTAAAATAAAGTAAAACACTTTTTTTCGCTTAAGGGTCAGTCGTTTTTTTTAAATGTAAATTGCCTAAGTTCGCCTCCAATACTAGATTGAAACATGAAATGTGCATAACTCCATTATTTATGGTTTTACGAAAAAAAATTTATTAATTATAGTAAATTTTTAAAGAACTACACTTTTAATTAACTTTTGAAAATAATTATCAAATTAGAACATAAATTAATGCTTTTAATTAGTTTTTATCACTTCCTGTAAAATTTGTCATTTGTGACTTATGTACTTTTCATATGAAGCCGACGATACGCTAGGGTAAATCTGCACGGACGGTCATCAAAATGCATAAAATTATTGCGTAAATTGTGACCTTATTACAACTCCGACAAGATTGATCCTCACCTTAAAGAGCTTGTTTTTTTGTTCGTTATTTGTAGGAGCGAGTATCGATAAATTTCTTGTTCGTACATTTTCTTGTAATATTATTTTATTCGCAATCGGTCGGTAATTGCTCGTTTCCCGACTTTTAAAAAGTTTGAAAGTGGCATATTGTTAACTACTAAAATCAACCGGTGTGTAATGAAAATTATTCACTCGTTATACCACGTGCCGGTCAGTAATGAACAAATGGGCGTGGTTTTAACGTAAATAAACGCGCTGATACAAATGTCAAATATAGTTAGGTTATAACAATAATTAGAAATCATAATTGGGCGTGCAAATTATAAAACATTTTAATTAGAATAATTGCTTATTGCAAGTGATAGCCCTTTTTTAAATTTTCGCTAAGATTTATTTGTTGCTAGTTTAAAAAATATTTGGATGATCCGATAAGTTTAAGCTTCGACATCGAAAAGTTTTGTTAACAATTCCTGGCATTTTATCGTTCAAATTATTGATGTATAAGTACATATTGTGACATTTGAATACTTATTTATGGTAAGTCCTATAATACTTTCTCATTTTCTTGTTAAAATTTATTTGTTACAGTCAGGGTTCGCAGTTTGGAACCGTAGAAGTCTTCTGACGATTGGCTACACCGTTACACTTTATTTGCTACATGACACCAGAAGTGCAACCTAGATTAGCCTAGCTTATCATAAAACCAACCTAGAAAGTTTAAATAATTTTATTATGGAATATTATGCAATTTTGAAAATTATTGAAAATATAAGAAGATTACTTAAGAGTAACTAATGTTTACAAGTTTTCTTCCGAAGATTTACGTATTCTTTAACAATTACAATCCATTCCGGGCGCGTTATTAAGAATGATCGAGAATGATAGGTTTTGTATCACGAATGTGGATACTTATTTTATTTTCTAAAAGTTTACATCTTCTATTTTCATTTTATACAGCTCATCACTTCGGCATCACCTAACGCCGATTATTAAAGCAACCTAGAAAGTTTAAACAATTATGTTCATTGTATGTGAGTACAAAATTTATAATTTTACCTTTTGTAGAAGAAATTCTATAGGCGCATCACTTAAAAATCTATCAATTTCAGTTTTATGTAAAACACCTGATTTTTTTGGCTTGAACCCAACATTTTGCTTCTTCAAAAAAGCTCTCAATTTCGCAAATTTTGAAATATCTGTATTATCTTTAATATTGAATGTTGTTCGTAGCATTGAATAAGTTGCCCATAACGTAGAAGGTTTTTTGTCTTTCGACAATTCACTAAAATAAGCAAGCACCACACTTTCTGAATTATTCCGTGCTTGTTTATTGTAACGCCAATCCATGTAAGCTTTGTAGGCGTTTTCATACCTTGCCTTACTTTTGTTGGGTAACAAATCACCTACTGCATTTTCTGCAACTTCTCGAAGCTCTGTGAGTACAAGATAATTCACTCATAATCACAATGCGCAAAACAATAATACTAATTATTGTAAAAAAACGCACGGTAATTTTTGCTTTGACGCCTACTAAAAAAATAATTATCACTAACGTGATATGAGCTATTAAAAGTAGAGGCGCTGATACAAATGTCAAATATGACATAACTTAATATAAATTTGAAAACGCATTATTTCCATTATAAACATTTACGATGCAATATTAAACATAAAATACATTCTATTGAAAATAGTATTACTCTGAACTTTAATTGTGACTTCAAATTCGCTGGATTCAGCAGAAAACTAGTTAAAATGACAACTTACATGCTAATTAAAAAGTATTACTATCCTTGAATTACTAATCGTTGGAGCAGAAAGATAAATTTTAGTGTATAGATAACAGAGGTTTGAGAATAGTTTTAGAATAGAATAGATTAGATTA
>JARFIX010000319.1:0-115289 GCA_036346125.1 Lycocerus yunnanus | reverse complement strand
CGAGAGGCCTATTGGGGATCTTGATAAGACGCCATTATAGCAGTGTTGTCCTCAAAGGCGGAAATTTCTGTATTGTTAGTTGTAGGTAGGTCATTTGTAAGCAATAGATACAGTAGCGGACCAAGAATACTTACCTGTGGAACTCTAGCCTACATTTGTACAAGAGTGGTATGAGCATCGCCGTGCTTGACCTGAAAATGTCCATCAGGGAGGAATGACTTAAGAATTCTATAGTACTGGTGAGACAGGTTATGTTTGATTTTGTAGATTATAGAGCCTGGTTCCAAACTCTGTCAAACGCCCGAGACACGTCGAGGAACGCCGCTGTACAATATCGCCTGCATTCCAAGTTGTTCTTAATTATCTTTGCAACACGATGAACCTGTTCCACCATCGCATGCTGTTGACGAAAACCGAATTGGTGGCTTGGGATTAATTTTTGTTCTTCAAGAATAGGTCGTAGTTTTTCCAAAAGAAGTTTCTCAAATACCTTGGAATGGATGGGCAGAAGGCTGATAGGACGGTGTGATGTTACTTCTGATGGATACCCTACCTTATAGATCTGTGAAACTTTCCATTGCAAAGGAAGTATTCAAGTCTAAGCATAGCGTTGAAGATCATCATGAATAGGCGGATACCCATTGTTGGTAGGTTTTTCAGTATTTCTGCTGTTATTAGATCGTAGCCTGGAGCTTTCCTTGGGTGTGTGTTGTGAGCTAAAACATATTTGATTCTCTTAATTTTTATAGGCAGATCTATTTGGTACGGGGCTTCAAGTAGCTGGTGGATTGGATGTTCTAACGTAGTAGGAACCTCTTGTAGGAAAGGTTTGAATATGCCTCCAAGATGATCAGCGAATGCGTCAGGTTTCTCTTGCTCGTTTCGAATCCACTCTCTATCTCTTGTTCTAACTGAAGATTCTGCTTTTTGTGACTGTTTGATTTTTCGTGTAACTTTCCACAAATAATAGTTGGTTGATTTAGTAGCCGAGATATTTTCCAGATTAGTTTTGACGCCTCGATTTCCGTAACCAGTGAGCATTTCTTTTAATTTCTTGATGGCTTTATTTACGTTAGTTTTATCGATTGGATCGCGTGTGGACTGCCAAAGTTTTCTGAGTTTTCTTTTTTCAATGAGTTTTTTTTTATGTTGTTGGGTACGAATCTTGGTTTTATCTTTTCTAGTGTTTTAGGGGTAGCACACCATTCAGCCTGTTGTATTGATTTTGCCAGGTATTCAACCGCTTCATCAATGTCTCGCTCTGTTTTTAGAAAAACATTTGAATTCAGCTTGTCAGCGAGGATAGTCGCTTTGGTACGTTGGTACCTAGTCTAGATGGCTTTGTTAAGAATTGGGCTTGCGACTCGACTGAGACCAAAATTAGAGTGTGGTCTGACGAAAGATCCAATCACGTATCTATTTTTAGGTAGTTACTTGAGATTCCTTTTGTAATGCAGATGTCAATAACATTGGGAATCTTGTTTCTATCAGTGGGCCAGTAGGTGGGTTGACCCGTTGATAAATGCTGTAGGTTTTTGCTCTACATGGCACGGTAAAGTTGTCTTCCCCGCGGAGTAACAAGTGTAGGAGCCTCAAGAAGTGTGCTTGGCGTTAAGGTCACCATCGGATAAGAAGCGGTGGCCAAACGTGTTGAAGTATGTTTCAAATTGGACTCTTTTAATAGATATATTAGGTGAACAATATACCGCCAAGAAAATCTTTTTTCCCTGCAAATCTTCAATTTCCACAAATGTAAATTAGATGTTTTTTTCGCTAATTTGGGCATTGCTCGGTGTTTTATACTATTCTTAATTATAATTGAAGTGCCTTCTCTGGCCTTACCTTCTGGATGTTGAGTATGGTGAAGAGAGTATTGTGGAATTTTGATGTAACTTTTTTCCGTCATGTGGATTTTAAAATGAGCATAATGTCTAGATCGTGTAATGTGAGAAAGGTTTTTACCTCTTGGCCATTATTGACTAAGCCGTATACAGATATTTTAAGTTTAGGGATCGCCACCACATCATTTTTGTAACTAGGGCAGTGAGGAAATCCATCATTTTGGTCAACATAATTTCCAGGTTGTTGTTTGGCTGTTGTTGTACTGCGATAGAATTGAGGTGCTGTTGACTGCTGAATGATTGTAATGACTGCATTACTTCCTGCCATTTGAGCGTAGGAGATTCCTAGAAGGATAGTGCTATTGTTTTCAACTTGGAGTGTTCTTGGACGCAGTGGAGGGTACAATTTCTTTTGCAAAGTTTTATAAACTAAGCATTCCCTGTAATTGACCGGGTGATCCTCCCCCACAGTTAACGCATCTAACTTCTCTATTTCGTTCCTTTCTTGGGCAATCCTTCGTGGCATGATCACCCGTACATTTTACGCAACGTGGATTTCAATGGCAATACTTCTTGGTGTGTCCGAAGTGCTGACATTTTATAATGGAGCAGTTCTCGTTTAGAGTGGGAGGGTAATCTTTACAACAAAATTTAAAAGTCTAGTCACTTTATAAATATTTTTGTTGTTTATGTTTGCTGCTAGCTCCACATTAAAGAAAGAAAGATTTATATTTGTTGCTCTTTGACGAATATTAGAAATATTTTTTACTGTGTGTTCCAGTTTTTGATGGCGTCTTTTAACTCCTCAGTCTCCGTCGCTTAATGAATATTTCTAATGACTACGCAAAACCTTCGTTCGTTTTTGATTTGATAAGTGTGAAATTTTGTTTTTTTTCGATTAGAGCATCCACTATTTCTTTATAGCATTTTGGGAGTTTGGTTGTATTTTACCTGATTCTTATACAAACTTTTTACTGTATACATATATATTCGTTTAGTGCGGAGCTGTTAAGAAGATCTTCTAATGCTTGATGATTTCCACCCTTCCACGAATGTTGGTGGTGATTTGGTTACTTTGGTGTGTTCGATGTAGATTCTTCTTTCTCTGGTTCTGAATCTTTATTTTGATTTTTTTCAGAGAGGCAGATTACTGAATCTGTTGGCAGTAGATACTGGATTACTGAGCCAGTAATCTTTTAGAGTAGATTGTTTAGCCACCCTACCTTGTACTTCAGGGCTGTTTTCATTTCGTGGTCTTTTTTTATATTTAACATTAATCCACTCGGTAGTGGGGTATGAATTTATACCAGACAATCCCGGTTGATGAGATGAGAATTGTTAATTCGGGTTATACTCGACATTTTGCTGGATAGAGGGTACTGGTAATTTAATGTAGGGGGCGATTGGGGCATGTTCGGGACCATAAATGGGCATACTGCAAAACAGCGGGTAGTTGTAAGTTTGGATCATAGAAAAATGGTACGCTAGTTGACTGATGATAATTATTAGAGTGTGTATTTGCCATATTCTACTGGTCTATATACATTCTACAATCATAAAAATGTAAGAAAATTGGTAAATTTTTGGAAAAAGGCCATTAAACGTTAAAATGTATTGCCTATATGTTATTTGCCGTTTGTTAAAATTAATTAGTATAAGAGTACTTTAATGGTATTGAAAATATTACTGAATCAAAACAGAACTCAAGAATGTAGATTTTCACGTCATGAAATACGAGTCTCAAATGGTAGCTCGTTGACTCGACTTATATTAGGCCATATGATTCTATAGGAATCATTATTAACTGTAAAATTACATATTTCAGTTATTTATTGATTTATCAAGTACACTTTTGACTAACTGTAATGTTATCTATCTATTATTCTTCTTGGCAACTTAATTTTAGGACAAGTCCTGTTCTATTCTAACTGTAGCATTGGCGATATGTACAGCTATTTTTAGTACTGTAAACATTACTTGCTTTAAATCTCAAGCAGCTTGCTAGGCTGGCCTCAGAAGTATTTGTTACTCTATTTTATTGTTAATGATTGCAATTCATTAACATAGGAAGACAACCGGATTTACGTGCCTTTCGAAGTGCGGAGACGGCCACGTCAAAGTGAGCCTCTGCCCGAATTCGAAGTGGACGAGTTAGTGTTAGCGGCAAATTTAAGTTCATTTTATACTTGCTTAAGTCCTGCAAGTTCTTTCATCATTGATTAGGCAGCTGCATAACTGAATTTTTGTTACCAATTTCCTGTAATAAATTTCAACAAAATGATAAAAACAAAAGAAGTATGGCAATTTTTATCTTTTATGCCTGCTATAATTAGTAACGGCGACTGTTTAACATAATATTACTAAACAAAGGCTTAAATATTAACATAAGTTATGTTTTTTCAGATATTTTCTTGTGCAATCTTAAGTAAATATGATAATATGTATTACAAGTAAGCCCCATTATTGAAAGTAATCATATACATCATATACAAATACTGTATTTTATGCAAATGAACCTTTTAAATAGTCAAATTTGATAAAGAAAATTTAAAAATAGCTGAAGAATGAATACTAGCAACTTTATTATTGCTCTCATTGTTTTTAAATTCCAATCTTCGTGGGGTGCAAGTTCGCAATCTGATCTGACAGATGAAATTACTGCCTACGAAACTATCATCAATAATGGAATCAAGGAAGCCAATCACTATCAGTTTCCCACTGATAATGAGCAGTACAGACCACAGAAGAGTCATGTAGTTGAAGGTAAAAAAAGTTTGAATAAAAATGTTTTTTAAAATTTAATTTTTAGATTTCGGTATTTGGGATTTTATTGTTGTGGGTGCTGGTTGTGGTGGAGCAGTTGTTGCAAATAGATTATCCGAAGTCAAACACTGGAAAGTATTGTTGATCGAAGCTGGAGGTTCCGAAACGAACTTTTCTGGTATTCCAGGCATGCATATTTATTTACACTTATCAAGATTTAATTGGGGCTATTACAGCACCGAGCAAAAATATTCATGTTTGGGTAAATCTATAGATTATTATTATTGGTTCGTACCAAGTTTCTAATGTCTTTTAATTTTACAGGAATGCGCGAACATCGTTGCTCGATCGTGAAAGGACGAACTTTAGGGGGGCGGTAGCGCAATAAACTACGGGATTTATTCAAGAGGCAACAAAGATGACTATGACAAATGGGCTGCAGAAGGAAATTCCGGCTGGAGTTTTAAAGAAATTCTTCCTTATTTTATTAAATCAGAAAATTTTCAAATGTTTGGAGATTCTGATTACCACGGAAGGGACGGTTACTGGAACGTCAAACGTGTTCGTCCAGCTAGTGAACGATTTCAAGATTTCATAGTAGGCAGTCAATATGTACGTAATTTTACCAGCACGGATTATAATGGAAGAGATGAATTAGGATTTTTTCGAATGCAGTTTAATCACTACCGGCAATTTCGTGATAGCACCAATAACGCGTTTTTAAAACCTATAAGAAATCGAAAAAATTTAAAAATAATAACTGATTCTTACGTCACTAAAGTGATGACAAGGTACGGGGGCAAAGAAGTGCAGGGAGTTTCCTTTTCAAAAAATGGCAAACAATATTGTGCCAGAGCACGCATAGAAGTTATCTTGTCTGCTGGGGCAATTAATACTCCTCAAATATTAATGTTATCCGGCATTGGAATTCGGGAGCACTTAAAGGAAATGAAAATTCCAGTAGTCCGTGATCTTCCAGTTGGAAAAACCCTTTACGATCACAACGCATTTATCGGTTCTTTTATTAACACAAATCTCACTGCATCAGACCCAGAAGACCTAAAACATCAAATAATAAATTTTTTTGAACGATAATGGTCCTCTAACAAAGCCGTCAAACACCGTAGGTGTTGGATTTTATCAAACCAAATATGAAACTAATTCGTCGTCCCCAGACTTTGAGATATCAGTAAATGAAGTTATCGGTTCGTTATTGGAGCTCTATTTCATTAACGATTTAAGGCTTAATAACGAAACTTACTTTGCCTTCGCTGACAGTTTACGTGGCTATCAAACGAAACTACAAGTTGCGATATTTACTCTTAAACCTCAATCCGTAGGTTCGGTAACTCTCAAATCTAAAGATCCGTATCAACATCCAATAATTGATGCTAATCTTTTGTCAAAGGAATACGACATTGAAATTTTATACCAAGGAATTTTAACAATTCAGGAGATTTTAAAAGCGGAACCCTTAAAAAGAATTAATGCAACACTAATTCTGGTTGATTACCCTCAATGCCGAAACCATGAATTGGGAAGTAAAGATTATTGGTATTGTGCTATTCGACTTTTATCAGCATCGGGATATCATCAATGTGGAACTTGCAGAATGGGCCCTAATCCTATCACATCGGTTGTAAACAACAGGGGAATAGTTCATGGTTTTAAAAACTTACGAATTGCTGATGCCAGTATTTTTCCATCATTGGTGGCTGGTCATATCGCCGCCCCAACTGTTATGGTTGGCGAAAGAATTTCAGATTTTGTAAAACTTCAATACGGAATACCTATCCAGCCTATAACAAATACGATTCATTAATTTCATTTAAAATGAAAATGTTACCTAATATGTCAGTTACGTAAGTAAATGATGCTAATAGTGTTCAAAGATATTTTTGTTGTTGTTGGTGTTGTTCCATCGTAAGTCGGCAAGAGTCGACTAACCTTGATTCGAAAACACACTTTTTCCTATGGAAATGGCTTTACAAAACGAAAGAACGCAAAAATACAAGCTCTTTAAGATGACGATCAATGTTGTCGGACTTGTAATAAGGCCACAATTTAATTTTGAAAATTGCAATTTTCCCATAAGAAATACATGTAAGTATATTTTTTGTGTATTAAAATGCCAAATATGGTAAATATTCTGTTGGCGGTACTTGTAATTTCATATACGTAAATAGCCCATAGGGCGGGGCTAACTAGAGTAGCGTTAGGAAGGAGTCAGTCGCTCCTTGAGATCCGTTCCGTCAACTTCTAAACTTTTCAAGTTGGAGCCGGTAGAGGGATGTTTTTAGTAAGTAAAGCGCGTGTCAAAACCGTTCGGAGCCCTCTCCGCGACCCGGAGGGGCGCGGAGGGGGGAGGGGTGCGGGGGGCGGTCAGAGAATAGGTTTTGACAGCGCAACCATATCAGAAACGAATTCACACAAAAAGTGAATATTTTTCGAAAATTTGTTGTCCGATCACAAATTTAATTCTTTTTATTAGCTAATTACACCATTATCTTTCATAATTCGTTCTAAAAAACGAGATTCTGGTATTTTAAATGTTGCCACAACCCATTTTAAATTTGGTGGGCGGGGTTACAGTTCAATAGAGCCAATGAGTAAATTGCACTGTTAATAAATTTTTAAAGCCGTTTCTTTCAAAAATGTGTGAGCCGTAAATTTTAATTTTTTTATGTCTATCTGGCATTATTATCTTTCATAATTTACAAAAATAATAGTAAAGTTCGTAATCAGGGTTAATCGACTCTCGCCCGTAAGTTTTATTATACGAATTAGCTAGCTCTGGTACAGTTAAGTGCATAGTCGTAGGGCGAAGGTTGGTTTGAAAACCGTCGGTGATTTTTCATTAAAAATGTATTTGCTTAGTATGAAGAAGCAGGTAATAAGTCTATCAAGGTAAGAAGAGCCGTTTAATTTATCAAAACACAGATAGTTAAAAGGTGGGTTGATATATTTTCAATTCCTTATCAGAACAAACACAGAATATTAAAATAAAGCAAGTAACACTAGCGCAATAATTGAAGACTGAGGTTCAGAACAAACAAAAAAAACATGTAAAATGAGTAAATTTACCTGATGGGTAAACTTCCCAGAGCAAATTACAAACCCTCCTATCTGAAGGCTAGATAGGGTTCAAGTCGACTTTCCTTTAACAACGACTTGTTGAACAATTGAATTCTTGTTGCGAAAATCGTTAAAACAAAAGTCCCCCCTAAAGTGTAGTTAAATAACACACTCTTGCAGCTTTACTGATAATAGCTCACTTACCTGGAGATTTCCAAAATGATAGATCGACTATTTAAAATAGGCGGTGTCCGATTCCACCGATGGTCAAGGGTTTTTATAATCCCACATGACGATTCCACCGCTGCCATCGGGCAGGTAGACTGGTCAGAAATGTAATCTTTTAATTTATAACTTAAGTTCTTAAGTAGATAAGATATATACAGGGTGGCGTATGAATCGTAGGGAGGTGGATCAAAAAACCTTATTAGAGAAACCATAAAAAAAGTAGCGATTTTTTCCACAATGCCACTTTCGACCTAATTAAAATTCTATTTTTTCAGAGTTTATACCAAATATAGGTGGAATCTGCACGAAAAGGTAGATTGGGCTGCAGGTTACAGTTGATTTTTAAAATTTTTTTTGAATTTGAAACCAAATAGGTGGAATCTGCACCAACCTAAGAAATTAGCGGTTTATTATTAATTATTGAACAAGCATTATTGGGTAGAGTTAAGATTCCCGGAATCGTAAATACATTTTTCCCCTATAGAAATGGCTATAGCAAACGAAAGAACACAAAAATACAAGCTCTCTAAGGTGAGGATCAATCTTGTCGGAGTTGTAATAAGGCCACAATTTAATTTTGAAAATTGCAATTTTCCCATAAGAAATACATGTAAGTGTATTATTGCGTAATATTGCGCAATAATTTTATGCATTTTTATGACCGTCCGTGCAGATTTATACTAGCGGTTCTACCGTAAGGCGGGGCCAACTAGAGCAGCGTTAGAAACGAGTCAGTCGCTCCCTGAGATCTGCGGCGTCAACTTTCAAACTTTTCAAGTTGGAGCCGCTTTAGGAATGTTTTTAATGAGTTTAGCACGTGTCAAAACCGCTCGGAGCGTCGTCCGAGCCCCGGAGGGGCGAGGGCGGTTGCGGAAAGTAGGTTTTGACAGTGCAACTACCTCAGAAACGAATTCACACAAAAAGTGATTTTTTTTCGAAAATACTCATATTAATGATCATACATAATACTTGTATTATTTCTTATACATTAATCCTACTAATACCCTATAAACTTACCCTGACCCTCATCGGTGGAATCGTCTACTGCTCAACGTTGACCATTTTGGGATAGGGGATTAACTTTTGACCATCGGTGGAATCGGGCGGTGGCCTTTAAAATACCTTACGTTTTGGGTTACCTTCAATTTCAGAGTAAATTATGTCATTGTCCCACATCAGATTATCTCCGACTGTTTACTAAAACCAAATAAAGAAAACATAAATAGTTTAAATATAGCTTTCGACAGACAAAGTTAACCACTAAATGTTGAAAAATTGATTTTAAAAGTACACAAATTCATAGTAACGGTTCGTTACAAACGGTTCGTCTAACTTGATTTGGCGGTTTCAAAACAAAAGAAACTGCTGCCGTCGTGGTAAATAATGGGGTTACCGAAGTACGATTGGTATACTTTAACTTATGGAAAAGTTGATGTTTTATTGGTAATGTTTTTGTAATGGTAACTGTTGAACATGTAATATCGACTAAAAAGAGAATATTAAATTCCAATAAAGACAAGTAATAATAATGTAGATGTAATACAAACGGTTAAGGTCTCAGGACTCCCAACCTTTGCTTTTAAGCAATCAGGAAAAGAGGGTAAAGTACTCACGACCTGAACCGGTTGGAAACTGTCTCCTACACAGAGGCTGCTCAAAAGCATTTGACAGTGATAGACCGATTGAATTCCTTGGCAAACTAAATGAGTCTCAAGTGATCATTTTAAAAAAAAACCTGACTGGTCCTCTTGATAATTTCATCATAACAGCGAGAAATGAGGCAAAACCAATACTTACTTTTGATGGATTTTACCACTCGGGCCAGATCCATAGGATCATCTGTGTAATCAAAACTCATTATTCAAGCGACCATCACAAACCTCCACCGCTGTGAAAGCGAAACTTAACATAGTACAGGTGGATGACCAACCAAGGTTTACTAAAGTCACTGTTAGGGTTTCGGGGAACCAGAGTTCACCGAGATTTTGATAAGGTGCCTTACCGCACAAATCACCTGAGCTAAATTAAAGAAATGGTGCGTCTTCCTCGATGTGGCCAGAGAAGAGCCAAAAGCTAAACTACTTGTCTTTCTTTAGTGCTGAAAAGGAAGACAGTGTCGCCATTAAAAACAAAACTAAAGGCTAAACCACTAGTTTATCTCTGTCAAAGTCAAGATGCAGAAGTTTAAGGATGACTCGCATTATCAGCAATAGTTTTCTACGGGCGCTTGAGATCAATACTTTGGAAGGCTTGCAACCAAACTACAAGTCCTCTCAATATATATGGGAAACTTGAGCAGGTTTTATATCTCCTTTGGTTTATTTCAAAGAAATAACATTTAATGTTGGTGGCAAGGACTTGTTCCACCCAAAAAAGGTACTTAAATAAAATTCTCACCCTTATCGGTTGAATATCGGCACCGCCACTGAGAATGTACAATCGAATTTGAGTCGGCACAGTAGTGACATGCGCGATGAATGTCGCTGGCTATCGCCAAGTTCTTGAACTTCTGAATTTTTTAGACTGATAGGTTTTATCACTAAATAATAATTTATCGTTGCCCATCGTCCAGGTGTGATTGTGTTTTTGTGATAGGAAATCGCTAATGGTGACAACTAAAACGTGATAGTAGTGTTTTTGGAACCCGTAGATAACCTCAATTTTGATTGTCTTGTAGTGAGTGGCGTTTATAATCCCGTAAACCAAACGGAAGTTATCGTTCGATGATGAGCAATCTCCAATCAATCAAAAAATATACGTATCGAGTATAGAATTTATCCCTCGTCACAAAGGTAATGTGTAAAAATTGGATGTGGCCATGCCCATAACTTTATCATACTTTTATTAAATATTAAAAATAATTTTTAATAATAAAAGAAAAAATATTTTCCATTAACCAATGTGATTCAAAATCTAATCAGCTCTAAGTCTAAATATAAAGATACAAAATACCAATTTTAGTTTTGAAATTCTCATTAGTTTTGAAATATTTAATAAAAACTAATAATAAATAAAAGATTTAAAAAATTCCTTCCATGAACCAATTTTATCCAAAATTTAATCAGCTCTAATTCCTGCCATAAACATAACAAATTTCAACTTTAGTTTTGAAAATCCTTTTAGCTTTTAAAATATTAAATAAAGGCTAATATTAAATAATAAAATTTAAAATAATAAAAAACAATTGTTTTTATAAACAAATTTTAACTAAAATTTAATGAGTTCTAAATATCGATTAAAATATGCGAAAACCTAAATTTAGTTTAGAAATTCGTATTACTTTTCGAAATATTAATTAAAAACTAATATTAAATAATAAAACTTAAAAAATTAAAAAAACAATAGTTTTCATAAAACAATTTTAACTAAAATTTAATCAGTTCTAAATCTCGACATAAGTATGCTAAATCCTAAATTTCGTTTTGAAATTCGTATTAGTTTTTGAAATATTAATTAAAAACTAATATTAAATAATAAAATTTAAAAAATAAAAAAAATAGTTCCCGTGAATCAATTTTAGCCAAAATCTAATCAGCTCTAAGTCTCAACATAAGGATACAAAATCCAAAATTTTGTTTGAAAATTCCTATTAGTTATTGCTGTAGGTCGCACACAAAATTTGACCACACACACACACATACACACACACAACACACATCATACACACACACACACACACAACAGACATTTTTGAAATGGTCTTATTTTACTCAGGGACCTCAAAAGTGTAAATCCATCAAAATCTCAAATTTTTTTTCTGCACGAAAACAATACTTTCTCATATTACATATGATAAAGTAAAAATGAAAGCTACACTTGTTCCGATAATCGTTTCACCATACAATCTAACTTAAATGTCAATTTTAGGTTAACTTCTGGTTAAACTACGTATGGGGTACGGTTCGAATTCCCGGATCGGGATTTTTTACCATTTTTGAGGTAGATTATAAAAGATGACGGTCTAATTTGAGTATAAAAAAAATAAAATTTGCGGTCGGTTCACACATTTTTGAAAAAAACGGCTTAAAAATTTATTTACCATGCAATTTACTCATTAGATTTCGGAAAAAATCCCTTTTTGTGAATCCGACTCTTGATGTAGCTGCGCCTGTTAAAACCGCATGTAGCGCTCGAAGCAACCCAGAGGGCCCCCATAAGTAGGGCAACTTCTTTTGCTTTCGTTTTTTTTTTGCTTGTTTTCCATAATTTTCCGTATTACTTTTATGGTAGTTTCTGATTTCTGATCCCGGAGCCCTTCCCGGACAACTTCTCTCCTACTGCCTTTTGGTTTTCCATATATGCGTCCGTGACCTAAGCAACTATTATCATAATAACGGTATTATTATAATAACGGCGACTTATGTTTTGGTTTAGCATATTTTTGTATAATATTTAAAATATTACTACATATACCTAAGTGTTTTACAGAGTAATTTTTTGGGTAAGCTTGAGTAAATACGATAATGTTACAAGTAAGCCTTCGTTAATCGCATATAAATAACATAGATTATGCAAATTAAATGTTTAAAAAGTCAAATTTGATCGAAGACAATTTAAAACTAGCACAAAAATGAGGAGAACTAGAAACTATGTTGTTGCTTACATTGTTTTATACTTTCAATCTTTATGGGGTGCAGGTTTCCGATCTGTCCTGACTGAAGAAATTACTGCTTACGAAACTATCATTAACGATGGAATCAAGGAAGCCAATCAGTATCAGCTTCCCACAGATAACAAAGAGTACAGACCACACAACAGTCAGTTAGTTGAAGGTAAAATAATATTCAGTAAAAGGTTTATTGACCTTATATATATTATTAACCTCTGAAATTAATATTATATTAACATATAGTGACCATTGCTGAAAAGTTAGGAATAATTTCGTTTTATTGTTTATTTAACATTTCAATTTAAAAAATTTTAATCTTATATGAAAGATTTACCTTTAAATTAAATTTTTAGATTTTGGTTATTGGGATTTTATTATTGTGGGTGCGGGTTGTGGTGGAGCAGTTGTTGCAAACAGATTATCCGAAGTCAAACACTGGAAAGTATTGTTGATCGAAGCTGGAGGTTCCGAAACGAACTTTTCTAGTATTCCAGGCATGCATCTATATTTACACTCATCACGATTTAACTGGGGCTATTACAGTACCGAGCAAAAATATTCATGTTTGGGTAAATCTATAGATTATTATTATTGCTTTGTATCAAGTTTCTAATGTGTTTTAATTTTACAGGAATGCGTGAACATCGTTGCCCGATCGTGAAAGGACGAGCTTTAGGAGGCGGTAGCGCAATAAACTACGGGATTTATTCAAGAGGCAACAAAGATAACTATGACACATGGGCTGCAGAAGGAAATTCCGGCTGGACCTTTAAAGAAATTCTACCTTATTTTATCAAATCAGAAAATTTCCAAATGCATGGCGATTCTGGTTACCACGGAAAGGACGGTTACTGGAACGTCAAACGTGATCGTCCAGTAAGTGAACGATTTCAAGACTTCGTAGTAGGCAGCCAATATGTTCGTAATTTTACCAACACAGATTATAATGGAAGAGATGAATTAGGATTCTTTCATATACAGTTTAATCAGAACAAACAATTTCGTGATAGCACCAATAGCGCATTTTTAAAACCTATAAGAAACCGAAAAAATTTAGAAATCATAACTGATTCTTACGTCACCAAAGTGATGACAAGGCATGGGGGCACTGAAGTGCAGGGAGTTCGTTTTCCAAAAAATGGTAAACAATATTGTGCCAGAGCACGCAGAGAAGTTATCTTGTCTGCTGGGGCAATAAATACTCCTCAAATATTAATGTTATCCGGCATTGGAATCAAAAAACACTTAAAAGAAATGAAAATTCCAGTAGTCCGTGATCTTCCAGTAGGAGAAACGCTTTACGATCACAACTTATTTTACGGTGTTTACATTGACACAAATCTCACTGCACCCGATCCCGGAGATTTAAAACATCAAATTATACAGTTTTTAAATGATTACGGGCCTTTAGCAAATCCATCAAATCTTGTAGGTCTTGGATTTTACCAAACAAAATATGAAACAAATTCATCGTCCCCAGACTTAGAGATAGCAGTAAATGAAGTGGTCGGTTCGTTATTGGAGCCCTATTTTATTAACATTTTAAGACTTAAAACCGAAACTTACTTTGCCATCGCCGACAGTTTACGTGGCTATCAAACTAAGTTGCACGCTGGGATGTTGACTCTTAAACCCCAATCCGTCGGTTCAGTAACTCTCAAATCTAAAGATCCGTATCAACATCCAAATATCAATACTAATCATTTGTCAAAAGAATACGATATTGAAATTTTATACCAAGGAATTCTAACAATTCAGGAAGTTCTAAAAGCGAAACCATTGAGAAGAATTAATGCAACACTAATCCTGATTGATTATCCGCAATGTCGAAACCATGGATTGGGAAGCAAAGATTATTGGTATTGTGCTATTCGACTTATAGCAGCATTGGGATATCATCCATGTGGGACTTGCAAAATGGGCCCCGATCCTATAACTTCGGTTGTAAACAACAGGGGAATAGTTTATGGTTTCAAAAACTTACGAATTATTGATTCCAGTATTTTCCCAACATTGGTAGCTGGTCATACCGCCGCTCCGACTGTTATGGTTGGTGAAAGAATTTCAGATTTTATAAAGCTTCAATACGGAATACCTATTCAGCCAATAACAAATATGATTCATTAATATACAAGTATTACGCAAGCATTTCATCTTCCCTCAAAGTGTTTGGTCAGGTGACAGGTTTGAAGCAACTCTTCAAATATCCCGGCTGGAAGTTCTCTCATAACTGTCAGTTTCAGTTCTTTTCAATATCTTAGGCGGGAACTTCCTCTGTGGTTTCTGCCATTGACTTTATCCTCCATAATAGTCTTTAGCGGGTTCTTCTCTTCTCAGTATGTGCCCAACTAACTGATCTCTTCTACTGACTATTTGTTTCCACATTCTTCGCCCTTATCCAATCCGTCTCAAAACCTCATCGTTTGTTGTCATTTCCACCCAGCCGATCTTTAGGGATTTTTAGTAGCACCACATCTCAAACTTTCCAACCTTTTCCTGTCTGTCTTCCTGATGGACCACGTATCACAACCATACAGCGCTATACTTCATATGTATAGCGCTTCTTTTTAGGTTCTATAAGGATGCTGTTGGCGATTATTAGCCATTTTTTGTTATAGAAGACTCTCTTTGCTTGGAATATTTTGCTCTTTTTTCCTATGCGGCTCCTACCGTCCTTTGTTATTAAGCTGCCTAGGTTTGGGGAATTCATTCACTTTTCTTATAGCTTTACCGCCCACAAATATATCTCCATACTCCGTTTGATTTTTCCGCATTTCATCACTTAGGATTTTCGTTTTATTTGATTTTAATTAATGGTTAAAATGCATGAAGAAAACCAAATTTTTTATATAACCTCAGGTTATCTGGAAATAACCTCAAGTTAGTTATAACCTCGAGATAACCATAAGTGAAGAAATCGGGCATTAAACGGTTTCTATTTCTTGTCATTCAGTCTTACAATCACCTCATTGTTCTTATATAAGCTTTGAATGATTGCTATCAGATGATCTGGAATACCCATTTTCTTCAACATCCGGCATAGCTTGTCCCAGCGGATACAGTCAAAGGATTTCTTGTAATCTATAAAACAGAGGACCATGGAATATTGAACTCACGTGATTTTTCTCCCAGTTGTTGTACTATATAAATATTTGGTCTATAGTATCTCCCCCCTTTATAAAACCTACTTGCTCATTTGGTATTTGGTAGTCCAGATGTGTCTTCAGCCTTTGGTCGATTATTCGTAGAAGTAATTTTGGGAGTCTACGTTTGGATCTATACCTCAAATATGAGAGGTGCTGCCTGTATGTGAATAATGTAAAATGAAAGATGATGATGTTTGAGTTTTAAACTACATATGTTTGAACAATTCTTGATGTAACATATTGTGTTTAGTTATACAATATTCTAATTTCGCAAAAAACGAAGTATTTATAAATTCAATATCTAGTAGATCTAAAAGTTCTCTCCATGTGTTACAATTTGCAAAAATGCTGAACTAATGAACCCCATAGATTTTCTATCGAGTTTAGGTTAGGGCTAAACCTAACGGCGCTGTATTTTCAAATTTTTAATTTACACTTTATTTTTAATATAAGGCAGTTTTAAGCGTAATCAAGTTTGGTTATCTTATTGTATATAAATTTGTTTTTCATAAATAAATATTACTACATAAATAAATGAATATTGTATTTTTACATAAAAATTTACCATATAATTTCGAAATAACTGGGTCACACACCGACGATACATCCGTTTTAGACAGTATGTGATAAAAATCTGCAAATTTGTTAATAAAAAGTTGTTGAAATCGTCGGTATCACAATTTCATCTACAAGGGTTATCTTTGTTATCAAATCAATCCGAAATTTCTACCGGGTTTAGAGCGTCTATGCTGTCGAAATGTCTTGATACTTTTCCGAATTGCCTTCATTGTCAGGACCATTTTAAAAATTGTGCTCTATTTTAATTCAGCAGTTGTAGAAAAAATGCAAATTTTTATATTTGAAAAATTGAACATAAAATTTAATCCTAAACCTTAGAATTTTCAAACTGTGCAATTCTTATAAACTGAATTTATTTACTTTCATACACATTTTAAAATTTGCAATTTTATTCTATTTTGGACATTTCACTTATACTATTCGAACCATCTATAAAATTATGGTACATTTTGTGGAATTTTCTAACATACTCTAATTAATTATTTATAACATATTTTAAATGTTTAGATTACTTGTGATTTTAGATTAAGGTAGAGATGGTCGTTGGCCTGGGTGTTAGCGCGATGAACTGCTAATGTAAGGCGCCCCGGTTCAAATCCGGTAGAGCTCACTTTGCAATGCCGTCTACGTGCTTCGGAAGGCACGTGAAGATGGTGGTCCTTCTATTACCGCGGATACATGTGGTCTTACGAACTAAGTCAGCTCGACCTGGCTGGTCCTTACATGTGAAACACTTAGATAAAGCGACCTAATCCGCTGGATCGACCTTAGTTAGATCAATTACCATTGCTTTCAGTTTGAACTAAAAAAACATGTATGTGCAACTGTGCAACTGCAAATTAATAGCAAACTAGCTTAGATCGAACTAAGGTTAGTGTTAGTATATAACATAGTATATGTAACGAATTGCCAGCATTAACAATAAAAATAGGGTAACAGGCACATCTCAGGCAAGCCCAGCTACTTCAGATTTAAAGCAAGAAGTGCTTACGGTACTGACAGTGGCTTCAGAAGATCGCCGATGCTACTGTTAAGTAAAACAGATCAACAGATCTGGGCTTACAGGGTTATCCTAACCGAAAGTAGAAGAAGAAGAAGAGATTAAAACATTTACATTAAAATGTGCAAAATTTTAATTTGCTGCTTATTGGTAGATAGACAAATATAAATTTTTCGATTATTTCCACATTGGGGTTTTGCTTCTTCATTATTAATTTAGTAAAAGGGGGTGAGTGGTGCTTCAGAAAGGCACAAGATCAAGGATGGTAGACACTTAGCATTACCACTAACAAAACGATGGCCGAGATGACAACTTAATTTAACGTGCGACAAGCACGATGCGACTTGAGATGAAAGGTCGCTGTTCACTCCGGAAAATGGGCAGACAGGTTAAAGAGAAGGTGCACTTCTAATCTTCCTGGGCTAACCAGAAACTTTGTAGCGCTTCCAACGTACAATACCAAGGCGGCACGCGATTTATAGGAGTGTAAATGATTCCTTTTTATTAAGGTAATATTATCCAAAACCAACAAAACTCCCACGCGCAGCACCGTGCATCAAACGACCAAGCCGGTTATTTACAAACCTCACAAATCATTCCAACTCACATCCAATAATCGAACACAAAATGGCTATTACAAGCTAAATGGTAAGTCACAAAATGTTAGCACCATAAAGGTGGAGCGGCGATCCATCAGGACTTGAGACCAACTGAATTACCTTCCCATGGTACAATTGGATGGAAGGGGAATAGAAAAGATATCTGCGTCGCATGAGTCAAGGATACAAGCCTGATAAGAAAAATGCAAGTTCTTATCAGTCGCTAAGAATAAAAGTGTAAAATTGACATAATATTATTTAAAATGAACAAAGGTGAACTGGCAAAAATTGAATTGTAAACGGAATTAAATTTATAATGTTGATCAAAACAAACCAGATGTAACAGTACCCCTATTTAAAGCAATTTTTGAGTTTCTGCTTTCAAACGGCCATAGCACCGTAACCATTAATTTTATGGTATTGATAGATTAGTAATTTTTGAAAGATCATTTATTTATCTACAAACTGGTTTTTAATTGTTATCCTCTAGAATCAACTGATTTCGAGTTATGAATTAAATTAGGAGACGAAATGTTAAAAAATTGTAAGTTTTATTTTTCCTTTTTCTTGCAAATCCTGTATTTTTTAAACGAAACTATTAAAAAAAAACGAATTTGCTGTAATAAATTTCAGCAACATGATTGAAGCAAAAGGAGTATTTCTGTTTATCACTCGCGCATGTTATAATTACAATAACGGTGATTTTTGTTTTGGTTTAACATATTACTGTATAATATCTTAGATATTACCATAAGTTAAGTGTTTTTCAAAGTATTTGTTTGGGTAAGCCTGCGTTGATATGCTAATGTTACAAGTAGGCCTCCATTATTAAAATTAGTTCTATATAAATGACGTAATTTATGTAAATGAACCGTTTAAAAAGTAACATTTGACCGAATACAATTTTAAAAATAGCTGAAAAATGAGGAGAACTAGCAACTTCATTGTTGCTTTCATTGTTTTGCACTTGCAATCTTTGTGGGGCGCAGGTTTGCGTTCCGTTCTAACTGATGAAATTACAGCCTACGAAACTATTATCAATAATGGGATCAAGGAATCCAATCAGTATCAGCTTCCCACAGATAACGAGGAGTACAGACCACAAAAGAGTCAGTTAGTTAAAGGTAAAAAATTTTGAGTAAAAGATTTTTTTCTAAATTTAATTTTTAGATTTCAGTCATTGGGATTTTATTGTTGTGGGCGCGGGTTGTGGTGGAGCAGTTGTTGCAAATAGATTATCCGAAGTCAAACACTGGAAAGTATTGCTGATCGAAGCTGGAGGTGCCGAAACGAACTTTTCTGTTATTCCAGGCATGCAATCCTATTTACACTCATCGAGATTTAATTGGGGCTACTACAGCATCGAGCAAAAATATTCTTGTTTGGGTAAATCTACAGACCATAATTGTTGCTTCTAATACAGCTTCCAATGTATTTTAATTTTACAGGAATGCGTGAACATCGTTGCCCCATTATAAAAGGACGAGCTTTAGGGGCGGTAGCGCAATTGACTACGGGATTTATTCAAGAGGTAACAAAGATGACTATGACAAATGGGCTGCAGAAGGAAATCCTGGCTGGAGTTTTAAAGAAATTCTACCTTATTTTATCAAATCAGAAAATTTTCAAATACTTGGAGATTCTGGTTACCACGGAAAGGACGGTTACTGGAACGTCAAGCATATTCGTCCGGTTAGTGAACAATTTCAAAATTTCCTAGTAGGCAGTCAACATGTACGTAATTTTACCAGCACGGATTATAATGGAAGAGACGAATTAGGATTTTTTCAAATGCAGTTCAATCACTACCGACAATTTCGTGATAGCACCAATAACGCATTTTTAAAACCTATAAGAAATCGAAAAAATTTAAAAATAATAACTGATGCTTACGTCACCAAAGTGATGACAAGGCATGGGGTCACTGAAGTACAGGGAGTTTACTTTTCAAAAAATGGCAAACAATATTATGCCAGAGCACGCATAGAAGTTATCTTGTCTGCTGGGGCAATAAATACTCCTCAAATATTAATGTTATCCGGCATTGGAATTCGGGAGCACTTAAAGGAAATGAAAATTCCAGTAGTCCGTGATCTTCCAGTTGGAAAAATCCTTTACGATCACAACTCATTTTTTGGTACTTTCATTGACACAAATCTCACTGCACCAGATCCAGAAAACTTACAACATCAAATTAAAGATTTTTTGAATGATTACGGTCCTCTAACAAATCCTTCAAACTGCGTAGGTATTGGATTTTATCAAACAAAATATGAAACTAATTCATCTTCCCCAGACTTAGAGATAGCAGTAAATGAAGTTGTCGGTTCGTCAGTGGAGTCCTATTTTATTAAGGATTTAAGGGTTAGAAACGAAACTTACTTTGCCATCGCTGACAGTTTACGAGGTCATCAAACAAAACTGCATACTCCATTAATTACTCTTAAACCTCAATCGGTAGGTTCCGTAACCCTCAAATCTAATGATCCGTATCAGCATCCAAATATCGATGTGAATCTTTTGTCAAAAGAAAATGACATTGAAATTATATACCAAGGAATTCTAACAATTCAGGAAGTTTTAAAAGCGGAACCTTTTAGAAAAATTAATGCAACACTAATCCTGGTTGATTACCCTCAATGTCGAAACTATGGATTGGGAAGTAAAGATTATTGGTATTGTGCTATTCGACTTATAGCAACATCCGCGTATCATCAATGTGGGACTTGCAAAATGGGCTCCAATCCTAAGACTTCGGTTGTAAACAACAGGGGAATAGTACATGGTTTTAAAAACTTACGAATTGCCGATGCTAGCATTTTCCCATCATTGGTGGCCGGTCATACCGGCGCCTCAGCCGTTATGGTTGGTGAACGAATTTCAGATTTTATAAAACTTCAATACGGAATACCTATCCAACCAATAATAAATACGATTCATTAATATAATAGTAGTATGACGCAAGCGTTTGATATAAAATGAAGATGTTACATAATAAATATGTACACAATGTTGAAAGTAAATAATTTTAGTTGTGTCTATAGTGATTTGCTTGTAATAGGTTGATTGGTATTTCCTTTGTCATAGTTCCTTGGTTGGAGAACTGTGGAGAACAGAGAACATGCCTCTAAAATTGGCCATATGGCGTAATCCATTGGGTTGAGATCTGCTGAGTATGAAGGCCATTCAGAGGAACTGATAAAATCAAGAAAATTGGTTCGGTACTACTCTTGCGTAGTTTTTGTATTGTGGGCAGGTGCAAAGCCTTAAGGTGAATCCCAGTTCCACTTTCCGCACTTTCCGCTCCGCTTCGAACGCTACAAGCGATTTTGACAAGCGCTTTACTCATTAAAACATCTCCCAAGAACGGTCCAACTCGGCAAAGTGTAGATATTAACCCGACGGATGTCATTGTCGACCCACGCACAGCACGCGTACCGACAATACAATGTCTGACATATTTGGCATTCATCATCATCATCATCAAACTTCCTGGATTAGGCTAAGCCTGTTCCGGCGTTCATCGTTTCCTCGGTCGCCCAACGTCTCTTTTCCTTTAGGATGGTATTTGGCATTTTACTACGCAATAATACACTTACATGTATTGTGGCATTATTACAACTCCGACAACATTCATTCTCATATTATAGATCTTGCAGATTTCTGTTCTTTCGTTTGGCAAAGCCATTTCTATAGGAAAAAGCTAGAACCAACCTGTATAAAGAGTATTGTTGTAATTGCCGATCTGATCAGTAAGGGAAGTTCTTATTATATTTTAGCAGCTGCCACTTTTATTGCTCGATCTGTTTTAGATTCATTAAGAATCTTCTGCACCACGTAACTTTTAGTTTCACGCAGCACCATTGGTCGATATTTTAAGTCGTACCGATACGTACGTGCCGAGACCAAGTGCTACATCGTTTCATTTTGTAAACTGATAATTTTTTATTTATTAAATTTGATATTGTTACAAAATTTTTTGGTTTTATTGAGAGAGAGCAAACAAATCAGTCTTAGGATCTACTGCCATAGCTCACCGCTAATAGCGAGGGCTAGCCGAAACGAACATCAAGGGCACAATAAAATAATTTTTGTGACTGCAAAGTGTGTGTTCGCTGAACAAACATATTTGTTTTCAATCAGTAATAATGAATTGTGTCATCTCCATCTACAAATAGCAAACAAATGATGCATTTTACAGTAACGAATATCAATTGAAATTCATAATTTAATTATTATTATTATACAAAGATCATTTGTTCTCATGTTTAATTCGATACCTATAGTTATGATTCGAAGCACTAAAGATTTAATTATAAAATCAAGAAGAAGAAGAAGAAGAAGAAGAATATTCTGGTTGCGTGGATGAAGCAACTTACTGATATTTATTAAACTCAGTTAGCCCATCAATAAAACGAAATGATACTGTTGTAAACCATGAAATTATACCACATGAACGATTATCCGCAACTGTGAGGATTTTGGCAACTGAGAAGAACTTATGAAGATCTCAAATTTTCTACATATATTTTCAAGTCTGCCCTTACCAATATTATTCCTGAAACGTGTGATTGGCCAGATTTTAGTCAAGTCAAATTTTCTGAATTGTGCAAGTGGACGATTTAGGTTTTCGTGATACAATTTACTTGTGCAAACTAGCTTGCAGCAGTCAAATTGGATTGACGTGATCCGCAAATTGGATGAACGTAAAAAAGCACCATAAAGATGCAAACTTGAAATTTATAATGACAAACAGTTTTAGAATGAAACAAGTTCATTTCGGTCAGAACGGCTGACCGTAATAATAATCGTAGGAAAATAATTAAAGATAACGGAGTATTGCACTTTTTATCTCCTGCGCATTTCATGTTGCACTACGGGGACTTTTCTTTTAGTTTTACATATTACTGTATTAATATCTTAAATATTACCATAAGTTTATATGTTTTTAAATGTATTTTCTTTGGCATGCATGGTTAAAAATGATAATTTTATAAGTAAAGCGCCCATTATTAAAATTAATCCTATATAACTGATATTGTTTATGCAAATGAAACTTTTATAAAGTAAAATTGAATGAAAGAAAATTTAAAAATAGCTGAAACATGAGACCCAGTAACATCATTGCTGCTTTCATTATTTTGAACTTCCAATTTACGTGGTGTGCAGGTTTGCAATCTGACCTGACGGACGAAATTACCGCCTACGAAACTATCATCAATAATGGAATCAAGGAGGCTAATCAGTATCAGCTTCCCAAAGATAACGAGGAGTACAGACCACAGAAGAGTCATTTAGTTGAAGGTAAAAACATTTTGACTGAAAAATATTATAGGTATTAAATATAATTTTTAGAATTCGGTCATTGGGATTTTATTGTCGTGGGTGCGGGTTGTGGTGGAGCAGTTGTTGCAAATAGATTATCCGAAGTCAAACACTGGAAAGTATTGTTGATCGAAGCTGGAGGTTCCGAAACGAACTTTTCTGTATTCCAGGCATGCATACTTATTTACACTCATCAAGATTCAACTGGGGCTATTACACCACCAAGCAAAAGTATTCATGTTTAGGTAAATCTATAGACTATTATTATTGCTTCGTACCAAGTTTTAATGTATTTTAATTTACAGGAATGCGTGACATCGTTGCCCCATTAAAAGGACGAGCTTTAGGGGAACTAGTGCAATGAATACCGGGGTTTATTCAAGAGGCAACAAAATGATTATGACAAATGGGTTGCAGAAGGAAATTCCGGCTGGACCTTCAAAGAAATTCTACCTTATTTTATCAAATCAGAAAATTTCCAAATGAATGGCGATTCTGGTTACCACGGAAAGGACGGTTACTGGAACGTGAAGCATAGTCGTCCGGTTAGTGAACAATTTAAAGATTTTGCAGTTGGCAGTCAACATGTGCATAATTTTACCAGTACGGATTATAATGGAAGAGACGAACTAGGCTTCTTTCAAATTCAGTTTAATCAAAACCGACAATTTCGTGACAGCACCAATAACGCATTTTTAAAACCTATAAGAAATCGAAAAAATTTAAAAATCATAACTGATTCTTACGTCACCAAAGTGATGACAAGACACGGGGGCAAAGAAGTGCACGGAGTTCAGTTTTCAAAAAATGGCAAACTATATTGTGCCAAAGCACGCATAGAAGTTATCTTGTCTGCTGGGGCAATAAATACTCCTCAAATATTAATGTTATCCGGCATTGGAATTCGGGATCACTTAAAAGATATGAAAATTCCAGTAATCCGTAATCTTCCTGTTGGAAAAACTCTTTACGATCACAACTCATTTTCCGGTTCTTATATTAGCACAAATCTCACTGCACCAGATTCAGGAGACTTAAAACATCAAATTATACAATTTTTAAATGATTATGGTCCTCTAACTAATCCTTACAACACCGTAGGTATTGGATTTTTTCAAACAAAATATGAAACAAATTCATCGTCTCCAGATTTAGAGATAGTAGTAAATGAAGTCGTCGGTTCGTTATTGGAATCATATTTTATTAACGATTTAAGAGTTAAAAACGAAATTTACATTGCCATCGCTGACAGTTTACGTGGCAATGGAATGAAACTGCACGCTGCACTATTAACTCTTAAACCCCAATCCGTCGGTTCGGTAACTCTCAAATCTAAAGATCCGTATATACATCCAAATATCGATGCTAATCTTTTGTCAAAAGAATACGACATTGAAATTTATACCAAGGAATTCTAACAATACAGGAAGTTTTAAAAGCGGAACCTTTAAGAAAATTAATGCAACACTAATCCTAATTGATTATCCTCAATGTCGAAATTATGAATTGGGAAGCAAAGATTACTGGTATTGTGCTATTCGACTTATAGCAACATCGGATATCATCAATGTGGAACTTGCAGAATGGGCTTCAATCCTGTGACTTCGGTTGTAAACAGCTGGGGAATAGTTCATGGTTTTAAAACTTACGAATTGCTGATGCCAGTATTTTCCCAACATTAATGGCTGGTCATACCGCCGCTCCGACTGTTATGGTAGGTGAAAAATTTCGGATTTTGTAAAACTTCAATATGGAATACCTATTCAGCCAATAACGAATACTATTTTTAATTATAGTACATGCTAGTATTACGTCAGCATTATTTTTTATAGTTTGTTGGTTGAGGAATAGTTCTGAAAATATACATACATATAATCATACTAAAATTATTAAATTTTCAAAAGGACATAAAACGTAAAAATGTAATGCCAACATGGCATTGGCCGCGTTCGACTTGGACGCTTACGCGCTTTGGTACCAACGGACGCAAACGCTTAAAGCACGCAAATTTTGTCGTTCGACTTAGAAAATGAGCGCTTACAACGCTTACGTTCCAAATCGAACGATATGTTAGCACCATCAGCGCTGCAATTTAAAAGTGACAGTTGCTTAACCTATAAAATATTCAAACAATCTGAAATAATAATTAATTGTTTTTAAATGCAATTACATTTTAGGTATTTTTTCACAAATTAATAACAATTATTTCACACAACAATTTATTTTGGGTCAATTAATTTCATTTACAATCTATAAAAATTTTTTTTTAATTGAGCCGGTAAAAGAAAGGCAATAAATTATTGAAGTAATAATTAATATAGTACAAGTAATTTTATGTTTATGTTTAAATATTAAAGTTAAAAAATAAACCTAAAATATTTAGGTTAACTTCAGCTTTCAAATAAATTCAAAAATTATTACAATTTTTACCACTATAGCGACGCGCTTACGCTGCTCTACCAAAATAAAGTATGCGTTGTGAGCGTGAGAAAATGGCGGTTTACATTACGCTGTTAGCGCCAACATTTCAAGTCAAACGCTTAAAGCGTTGGCGTTTGCGCCAGTTCGTGCCAACAACATTGTAAGCATCCAAGTCGAACGCGCCCATTGAGTGTTCTCACTGCTGTAACTCTTTTCATCAGCACTTATTCATTTGCGTCTGTTAAAAATAAATTAGAATAAGATGTGAGAAAACCAAATTCAAAGTTCGTGCCGCAAACTTCAAATACAAACGTCAATAAACCTAGCCTAACATTGTTATCGTCAAACAGAACATTACATTTATACATCATGTAAATGATAACCCAACATCTTTGAGTAGACAAAATGCAGTTGTCACAGACTTATAAGGTAAGAACTGGTAACTGTCCTAAAATTAGCGTGCATTTAACCTGAAAACGAAATGCTTGGATACTGGGTATTCCAAACGCCTATGGCGGTCCTAGAATTAGTAATTCATATAGCAGATCTGTGCAACATAAATCAATCGCCTCAGTGGTGTAGTTGGTTAGCACGGGTATTTACATCTAATACGCTCGGGTTCGAATCTACATTGGGGAACAGTTTTTCAACACATCACTTCAGAAAGACACAGATAAGCACGGATATTACTTTAAAACAATGCTGGTTACGTCAGCTACTAGAAATTTAAAAATCTCTTATTCCTCTGGCCAAGATAGAATGTTACAAAAAATTTCTTATACAGATTACTCTTAGCAGCTAAACCAGTAGCAATACGGAGCACTCTAAACGGAGGTTTTACTGCATTTAAGGAGATGGGCGTCGTGACAATCCACTTGATTTTCGTTGTGGGAAATGAGAGGTGTACTAGAATGCTAAAACGAAACCCGACAATCAGAAAACTTCGTGTTCCGCAAATATTTGATCGTTGTCAAAGATTCGTACTATATTCGGCTACTTAAATATCATTGGCGACATTGCATCCCTTGACGCAGGCCCGCGTCGATTTCAAACGGTTCCGAAGTGTTTCTCCTACCTTCACTCTGCCCCTTGAGTTCGTCATACACATACGACCAGTCTCGTCAGTTTCTTTGAAATCCGAATTCACCCATAATATTAACCAATTGTGGTCTGCGTATTGTATCGTATGCCTGCTTAAAATCTATGAATAGGTGATGCACTTCCTGTTGAATTCCACCGTTTTTCCATTATCTGTCTTATGTTGAACAGATTATCTATGGTCGATCTTCCTTTGCGGAATCCGCTCTGGTAGTCACCCAGGCTCTCTTCGGCGTACGGTTCTAGTTGTTTCATCAAGATATACGATAATATCTTATAAACTGAGGTCAGTAATAAAATTCCTCTGTAGTTTGTGCACACGACTTCTCTCTCTTTTATGTATCGGGACTATTACCGCATCTGTCCACTCTTTAGGCATCTGTTTCTGATTTCCAAATTTTACATATATTAGTTTGTGAATTTTATTTAGCACTCGTCCTCTCTTCTTATTATTCCGCTGAATATTGTCTTGCCTGGGACTCTTCTCTTAGCTTTTTGGGGACTTATCTTTTTTAGTCTCAGTTGTGTCCTTGGTCTGACACTTTTAACAATTCTTCAAAGTGTTCTTTCCATCTTTTGTTATGTTCTCTTTCTCCATGATGACCTTTCCATGCTTATCCTTCACTATGTTGCACCGTGCCTTGTATCCATCTTTTTCCTGCCTTATATCTTATAAAACTCTCGTACTTTTGATTGATTGTATTTTGTCTCCATGTCTTTATCTCTTCTCTCTAGTATTCACTTTTCTTTTTCTTAAGACACTGCGTGTTTCTTGATTTGGTTTTCATATTGAGTTTTAAAGTTATCGCTTTGCTGTTGCCTTATCTCGCAAATATCTTTTAATGTCTTTTGACACTCTTCATCGAACCATTTTTTCCCGGTATCTTCTTGGGCCTACCTAAGATAACCTTTGCCGCCGTTTTAACCGTCTCTGCTATGTTTTGCCATAGAGTATCTACATCTATGTCCGTCTCTTCTTGTAAAGTCTGAAATCTATTTGCAACCTCTACTTGGTACGCGTCTCTATATACTGGCCCCGTCAATTTGTCCAAATCAAATCTCGGCATAGACTGCTTCCCTCGTCATCTCTACTTTGTATTTGTATTCTTAATTTAATCCTCGTAACCACTAAGTTGTGGTTCGTCTTGGCATCTGCGCTTCTAAAACGCCTTACGTCTAAGAATACAGCTTCTATGCCTACATCTACCATTACATGGTCTATTTGATTTTAGTACGGCTGCCGTTAGAATTCCACGTCACTTTATAAATTCTTTATGTGGGAAAACTGTACTGCTTATTATAAATTTTTAGAGGTTGCCCAGTTAATCAACCATTCTTCATTGTTGTTGGATTACTCGAGTAGACTTTCAGTCCTATTGTTGGCATGTATATAGCTTCTTTGCCAATTTTCGCGTTAGCATCTCCCATAACGATCTGCACATCATGCCCGGGTAATTGAGTTATAACTGTTTCTAATTGCTCATAGAAATCATCCTTTACTGTGTCATCTGCGTCTTCTGTAGGCGTATATATTAATCACATACATATTAAAGAGCTAACCTCTGATTCTTATTGCACATATCCTGTCATCAACCGGCATAAAACCCATAATCGCTTTGTCTATCGATTTGTTCACAATAATTCCAACCGCATTTTCGTGCCTTTCGTCCTTTCCACTGTAGTTCACCGTTGACCCATCTATCTTTATGTGTCCCTGGTTCAGCCACCATTATTATTATTATTAACGGGTTGTGGTTTGGACCCACTGCACTGAAGCTTAGCTTATTGTGCCCCACGTTCCAAGTTTTACTCCAAAAGTGCGTCTCCTCAACAAAGTCGAGTACGCATTTGAAGGGTGCTTGCGCAATCTCCTCAGCTTCCGGGAAAGGAACACCAAGGTGTCGTAGCCTTATACTAGCTAAGGCCGGACATTCACATAAGATGTGGCGAGGGTTTCCTCCTCTTCGCCACACTTCCTACAAGTGGAGTCTTCACTAACCCCATATTCTTGAGGTGTCTGTTAAGGCAGCAGTGTCCTGTGAAAAGTCCTACTATCCTTCTTAATTGGTTCTTGCTCAGTATGAGAAGTTTGTTCCTCCTAGCCTCACTTAGGGGGGCCCTTATGAACATCCGCGATTGCCTCAGTCCAGCTAGGCCCGCCCAGTAAGCAAGGTGTTTTTCTCTCAGATTGTCTCTGATTCTCCTCTTTGCGGTCTTATATGAGATTCCGCATGAGGGTTCTGGGCCCATGAGGCTTGTACTAGCGGCTCTCCTAGCTAGGGAGTCCGCTTCTTCATTTCCTTTGATGCCCTGATGTCCCGGCACCCACATCAGCGTGACGCTGTTGCCGGTGTCCAGTTTCATCAGGGCGTCCTTGCATTGTTTGACGACCTTGGAGTTTGTTTCAACTCCTTCCAAGGCCTTTAGCGCCGCCTGGCTGTCCGACATGATGCAGATGCTCCTGTTTTCACAGTTCCTCCGCAACAGTTCCTCAGCACAGACAGTTATCGCGATAACCTCCGCCTGAAATATGGTGGCGTGAGTTCCCAGGTTGATGCTGAACGCCTCACCCGTTCTACTTCCACGCACTCCAACTCCAGTACTTGACTCTGTTTTTGACCCATCTGTGTACCAGATGGTATTGTATCGCCGACACAGCTTTTGTGAAGTTTCTACCTCGCCCCTCCCAGGTACTACAACCCTGAGAGGTCTTCGGAAGTCCCTCACAGTGCTGGTTCTGTCAGACGGCATGCTTAGCATGCTGTTACTCGTTATTGAGTTGATGATCGTGGTGTGATATCCCCCCATAGGGTTAATCCCACCATGGCCATTAATATACAACCTATACGCTGCGAGAAGAGCCTCAGTCTCCACGACCAAGTGCAGCGGACGGAGTCCCAAGAGGGCCTCCATGGAAGCGGTGGGCGTAGATGTCATTGCCCCCGTTATTCCCAGGCACGCCAATCTTTGCAGCTTGTTGAGCCTGTTTAAGTTTCCCTGTTCTTGGCTTTAATGCCACCAGATCAGGGCCGAGTAGTTATCGTGGGTATCACTACTCTGGTGTACAACCAGAGCACCATTTTCGGTCTGAGTCCCCATGTTTTGCCAATCATGCTCCTACAGGCCCAAAGGGCCCTAGTCGCTCTGATTGTGGAGTTATGAATATGTGCTGTGAAGGTCAGCCTGTTGTCCAAAGTTAGACCCAGATATTTGACCTCCCTCTTTAGAGGTAGCTCCTCCCCCCACATCCTTAGAGTTCCCACATCATGTAAATTTGTGCGTTTTGTAAACGCTACAACGGAGGTTTTGCTCGGATTAACCGAAAGTCCCTCCTTAGTGCATCATCTTTCGACAGTTCTCAGGGCTCTTTGCATCAGTGATGACACAGTTCCCCCAAATTTACCAATAACAAGGATAGTGATGTCATCAGCAAATCCTTGACCATGTACCCCCGCCTGTTCCAGCTCAAGCAGGAGACCATCCACCACAAGGCACCACAGTAGGGGTGAGAGGACCCCCTGAGGACACCCTCGCGCGGCGGAGACCTCCGCCGTCGCCTGCCCAAGGCTGGCTCTAATACTTCTGTCTCTCAGGGTGGAACTAATCCACCCCGTAATGGTCGGGTCAACGCCCCGTCCATCGACAGCTCTTTCGATAGATTCGAAGGAGGCTCCCAGGGCAATTTCTTGACCTCCGAGAGCCCTTTCAATCCTGCAAGTCAGTTCGTGTAGACTTAGCTCGCACGATTTGCCAGGTTGATAGGCATACTGGTGTCTATGTAGAGGCAAGTTTGCCAATACGTCGTCCCTTATATGCCTGTCAATCAGTTTCTCCAAGGTCTTCAGGAGAAATGACATTAAACTTATTGGTCGAAATGACTTAGCTTGGGCGTAAGAGGCACGCCCTGGCTTGGGTATAAATACCACTCTGACCTTTCGCCAACTTTGAGGCACATAATTAAGAGCTAAGCTTGCTCTGAATATCGCGCACAGGTGTCGCAACTTTTAGGAGTTACAGACAAGGATGCCTCTTACGCCTTTGATGGTAAGGTGGCGTAGCTTATTCTTCTCGAATCACAGCCGAGCGCAGGTGATTCGGAAATCTTCGTGGGTTCGAAATTTTTTTTTTTTTATTTGCTTCTTGATTACTGCAATACTCAACTGAAATGGAAAAATTTGCTCGGCGGCGCCAGGCCTGAATAAAACTCGCAAGAAAAGATTAAAGGGGTTTATTCAGAACCAAAAGAATAGTAAAGGGTTGGTTATGCAATTTACAAAACAAAATACAATGGCGAGTTCGCCTCTATCAGACCTTATGGTCCCAAACAAGCAAAGCTGAAGGCGCTGTAGTAAAAACTACAATACTGACTTTTGGCAGTTATTTTGACCGAGACGATAACTACGTTCACCGGCTGTCGATTATAGCGTTAAATACTATAGATAGTTAATTAAAAACTGCTTATTAATGCTGGATACAGCCGATAATGTAAACAAACGTGAACTTACCCAGTATCCGAAGTACCTATTGTTATTGTTAGGTTTCAACAATTGATGCCTTAACTAGGAATAGGCTGCCGAAGCAGCCCTGCAGTGGTGAAGATTAATCTGGACGAATCGCAGCATTACGCGATTCAGTCTGGAGTGCTGAGTCTCTTGTTCCCTCTCCACCGCCGCCACCTGGAGGTGTGGAGGCAGTTGAGTGTGGTTAGGTTAGAGGTGTGAGTGGTCGGGCAAAGATGCCCCGCCCTTCAACCTCCATTGTCTTTGTATCATCCTTCTCTTTCTTTTCCCCAGTTCCTTGAAGGTGATCCTGGAGAAGTTCAGGAAGGGCTTATGTTGAACTTCCTGGATTTTACCCCAGGAAAGTTCGTCGACCAGCATGATCAGTTGCTGGCCTTTCACATCAGGCTTTTGTCCACAACAGTCCAGGTCTTCTGAGCCCTGCGTTCTGGACTTTAAGCCTTTTAGAATTCGTGCCGGTTCCTCCAGGGGTCCCGGCACCCACGTCATAACCCTAATGGGTTTGGGGATGTTCTTGGCGTCAATGACGCTAAGTTTCGCCCCTCCCAGGGTTCGCCATCTGCTACCACCCCAGCCAGCCAGTCCTTAGTGGCCTGGTCAGCACAGGAGGCGGTCAGCAGCCCCTTGGCTCTCATTTCTGAGAACTTAGGTGATGGTCCACCTTCCTCGATGTTATCCATAGCACCGAGCAGCATTCCCCTAACCAGGTCGCACTGCTCGCCGCTAAGAAGGACTGCCGGATAGCCCTCCGGAAAATGGCTACCCTTACGTCCGTTAAGGCAGACCTATAGGAGGGGGAAGGTTCAATGCCCTTCCTTCTTCCTAGGTCTTTCTACAACCAAGGGTGTGCTACCATCCGACCGGTTTCGCTTTTGCCCCCCGGTCGAGGTACTTTGTTGTGTTTTAGGAGTAGGTTTCACTGAAGTCCCTGCCTCCTTGTTTTGGTTTTCTGCTGCTAGGATCGCTTGGCGCGCCTCCTTGCAGCCCCTGAGGGTCTGGGTGGATTCATCCTTTCGGAACCTCCACCCTCTTTTACATTTGTTTCGTTTACTGAAAGGTTCATAATTGTTCCCACGAGTAAAGGGGAAAAGATATCGCCATCGCACAGCGCCCCATGCGCGACTGAAGGCTTTATACAACGGGGTTCGCCGGTGCCCAGGTTTCTGCGACTAGTAACTGGGCTACCCCCCAGCCTTGCATCCCTTAGGCGTCGCAGTACCGTAGGAGTTGGGAGTTTTTATAGTGGTATCTGTCCACGCGGCCCAGGCGGCTAAGCCAAGACCCTCGTGCCCCTTGTCGCTACTATCCTCGCAGGAGCGTAGCCTGCGAAAGAGTCGTTGCAGCCCACAAGCGGTTTACGATGTGTTCTTTCGTGTTTGCCGATTAGTCTGGCCTCCTCTACCGCAGCCATCGTAACCATTATGAGAATGGCAAGGACCGGGAACAAAGAGTTTTTAAGTCCCGGCCGGCCCCGACCACCCCCCGTCGGCCGATGGGGAGATCATCCCCACCGCCCGCACCTGGAGTATATGCCCCGGTTTCATTGGAGACACGCTAGCCCCCTCACCACGCCAAGGTTGCAAACACTTGGAGGGTTCAGCCACCTACTTCTCACACACCGCATAAACCTATTTTCAATCTATTTAATTCTCTAATAACGGCTTGCACTGCTCCAGGTCTATACAAACTTAACACATTTCACGTTCTAAATCTTACTCCTTTTTTCCATCGCAATTGTCGTCTATCTGAGATCAGTCCAACATCCGAGGCATTATTAATAGGATTCACAACAATGTTATTTTTATGGAGTGAGGTTGTTAGCTTACGTCCAACCCTCCTCCTTTATCCGGACTTGAGACCGGCATCGACAGCTGCTGTGCTACTCAATCCACCCAACAGGCTGCCTTTGGCGGAGTTACTTGCACTGTTAAAGTATTTACAAAATTTGTAGTAAAATTTAGCCACGATATGAATAAGGTTTTAGTAAATTCGGCTTCAAGGCAAAGGTGTCGTCGTTAACAATCATAAATGACAATTTGAAATTGAATTCAAGTAAAACTGTCACTTTGGCATTGATATCACGAAACTACGTGCGCATCACGTGCTCGTTACATAGCGCTTTAAAACCAAGCAGAGAAACAAGCAGGAAATCCATCAGCAAAACAAGCGTCGTGTTAGGTGGGATTTAGAAAAACAAACTTGTTGCCGGTTTGAATTAGATTCAAAAAGTAGGAAATAGAGGAAGGTGGAGAGAACTTAAAGAGACCCATGACCAAAATTGAAGGAAAATAAAACGCTAATAAAGAAGAGGAAGAAGAAAATCGTCGTTAATAAGGGCGCGACCTTAAAAAGCATCAAAAGAATAAGCAAAAAAATTTGTTTTCAGAATTCAAAGAGCTTAATAAGCTTTCTATGATGAATATTTCCGGGTTTTGGTATTATGACCATCTGTGATGTCTTTCATTGCCTTGGGTAATTGAGTCAAATATTTTCTTGGAAGAACTTATTTGTAGCTTATTAAATTATTTTGTTGTTGTTCTGCTGGTTATTACTTGTTCTTAACTTCTAATTCTCTTCATTCATGATTCAAATCTGTTTAGTGTTAAAACTGTTATATTTAATAGTCGGAACGGCGAAATGGTGAAAGGAGATGTCCTAGAACATAGATCATAGAGAACAATACTTTTGTGAAAAATTTATTATTTGCAACTGAATATTTAAGCAATATCCTGTAATAATTGTAGGAAAATGATTAAGTTAAAGGAGTATTGCACCTTTTATCTTCAATCATGCTATTATTACAATAACGGCGACTTTGTTTTGGTTTGATATATTACTGCATAATATCTTCAATATTACCATAAGTTTACGTTTTATGAGCATTTTCTCTGGCGCACTTGAGTAAATACGATAATTTTATAAGTAAACCGTCCATTATTAAAATTAATCATAAATAACTGATATTGTTTATGCAAATTCACCTTTTAAAAGTCACATTTGGCCGAATAAAATTTAAAAAAGCTGAAGAATGAGGACTAACAACTTCATTGTTGCTGTCATTGTTTTAAACTTCCAATTTTCGTGGGGTGCAGATTTGCAATCCGATCTAACGGATGAAATTACTGCCTACGAAACTATCATCAATAAAGGAATCAAGGAGGCCAATCAGTATCAGCTTCCCACAGATAACGAGAGTACAGACCACAGAATAGTCATTTAGTTGAAGGTAAAGAAATTTTGAGTACAACATTTTCCTTAAATTTCATTTTAGATTTCGGTCAATGGGATTTTATTGTTGTGGGTGCCGGTTGTGGTGGAGCAGTTGTTGCAAATAGATTATCCGAAGTCGAACACTGGAAAATATTGTTGATCGAAGCTGGGGTTCCGAAACGAACTTTTCCGGTATTCCAGGCATGAATATCTATTTACACTTATCAAGATTTAATTGGGGTTATTACAGTACCGAGCAGAAATATTCATGTTTGGGTAAATCTTTAGTTAGACTACAATTAATGCTTCTTATTCAGCTTCCAACGTCTTTTAATTTTATAGGAATGCGTGACCATCGTTGCCCTATCGTGAAAGGCCGAGCTTTAGGGGGTGGTAGTGCAATAAACCTCGGGTTTTATACCAGAGGCAACAAACATGACTATGACAAATGGGTTACAGAAGGAAATCCTGGTTGGACTTTTAAAGAAATTCTACCTTATTTTATTAAATCAGAAAATGTCCACATCCTTGGAGGTTCTGGTTACCACGGAAAGGACGGGTACTGGAACGTTAAGCATGTTCGTCCAGTTAGCGAACAATTTAAAGATTTTGTAGTTGGCAGTCAACTTGTGCGTAATTTCACCAGTACAGATTATAATGGAAGAGAGGAATTAGGATTTTTTCAAATACAGTTTAGTCAGAACCGACAATTTCGTGACAGCACCAATAACGCATTTTTAAAACCTGTAAGAAATCGAAAAATTTAAAATTATAACTGATTCTTACGTCACCAAAGTGATGACAAGGCACGGGGCAAAAAGTGCACGGAGTTCAGTTTTCGAAAAATGGCAAACAATATAGCGCCAGAGCACGCGTAGAAGTTATCTTGTCTGCTGGGGCAATAAATACTCCTCAAATATTAATGCTGTCCGGCATTGGAGTCCGGGATCACTTAATGGAAATGAAAATTCCAGTAGTCCGTGATCTTCCAGTTGGAAAACACTTTACGATCACAACTTATTTTTGGTGCTTATATTGATACAAATCTCACTGCACCAGATCCCGGAGATTTAAAACATCAAATTATACAGTTTTAAATGATTACGGTCCTCTAACATATCCTTCAAACTGCGTAGGAATTGGATTTTATCAAACAAAATATGAAACTAATTCAGTTTCCCCAGACTTAGAGATAGCTGTAAATGAAGTTGTCGGTTCGTCAGAGTTCTATTTTATTAATGATTTAAGGCTTAAAACGAAACTATATTCGCTATTGCTGATAGTTTACGTGGCCATCAGACGAAACTGCAAGCTTCAATATTGACTCTTAAACCGCAGTCGGTAGGTTCCGTAACTCTCAAATCTAAAATCCGTATCAGCATCCAAATATCGATGCTAATTATTTGTCAAAAGGATATGACATTGAAATGTTATACCAAGGAATTCTAACAATTCAGGAAGTTTTAAAAGCGGAACCCTTAGAAGAATTAATGCAACACTAATCCTGGTTGATTATCCTCAATGCCGGAACCATGAATTGGGAAGCAAAGAGTACTGGTATTGTGCTATTCGACTTATTACAGCATCGGGATATCATCCATGTGGGACTTGCAGAATGGGCTCCAATTCTAAGACTTCGGTTGTAAACAACAGGGGAATAGTTCATGGTTTTAAAACTTACGAATTGTTGATGCCAGTATTTTTCCAACATTGGTGGGTGGTTATACCGCTGCCCCAACTGTTATGGTTGGTGAAAGAATTTCAGATTTTGTAAAACTTCAATACGGAATACCTATCCAGCCAATAACAAATACGATTTATTATTAGTATTTAAATATTACATGTATCAGAATTGAAAATAAATGTTTGTTATAGCATTTTGATTTGCTCGTTACATAAAAAATCAGCTTAGCATGCGGGTCAGGGTTTGAACGTTTATCGATACCTAAGTTTATTTACCTCACAAATGGGCGTTTTTTACGACTTTTGAAAACAATATACTTGGCTATTGTGTAGCTCAAGCATATGTTGCCACAATTTTTTTTGTGACTTGCCGCTTGATTTTAATTCAGCTAGCTCTGTTCTGTAGTCTCGAGCGAGGGTGGAACGTTCCTCTGAAAAGTAATGTGATGCTCCTTGGGTGTTTAAATAAAATACTAAATTCAACAAACAAAACTTAACTTTATTAAAACCTGAAAGTGATACAACAAAAGAATGACAACCACGTATTGTGAATTTCAAATAACAACGCAGTAAAGCTATTTAAAAAATCTTTCTTTAATAAGGTAAAGTTCCAAATGAGCTCGAGTAAAAAAATTGCTTTTGACGCAAAACTGATGTTGCAGCTTGTAATATTATTTTATATTAAAACATTCGCGGTGTTTAAATTTAAATTTAGCGCGTGGAATTACGCCATCTCGAGACGGTAATAGGAAAATAGCTCGTCGCTTCACCGGGTATTGAGGAGTTGTTGTCGGGTGGTTGAGCATGGTACACTCGAGTGACCGTTGTTACCTTAATTGTGATATAAAAATATTCATTTACAAAGAATTTGCAAGTAAGAAAATTTAAAATATTTAATTATTGCAATTAAACTTATGTGATTTAAAATTCTTGTAAGTACGATTTATATAATATTAACAAAAGTCAATAATATTGATTATTAGTTTCATCCCTTTGTGCGAGGAAGCCATATTGATTTTGTTTGGCGTCGGTTGTTTGAAATGGCTTTGTCGATATTTTGTTTTATGTTTTAAAATCCCTTAGTGGTTGTTGTATTTGTTTAAATTGTGGATTGGCATTAATTTAATTTATTTCAAATCGGGTTTGTAATTTATGAATATTTTATTTATTGTTTGATATGCTTGATTTGGTATTTGATCGCAGGTGTCTATTGTTTATATAGGTAATTTATCTTTTGGTGATGTATTGTAAATTCTGTGATTTGGTTATTTATATTTGTGATTTATTTGTAATTTTGGGGTGGTTATGCAATTAATTATGGTTTGTTAAATGAGGTCGGGTTGAAGGTAAATTTAAAGTCAGGGGCGTATTAAGGATTTTGCACAAAAGGACCGAGGTTGCCAAGAGATTGACATCTAATTAATTTAATCATCTTTATGAATGTTGTTTCGTCTGATTGTACTATTGTCTCTGCGATTAAGGATAGCACATAGTGATGTGAATTCTAATAGGTTTCGACTGCAAGATATGTTCCTATTTTATATAAACAATAGTAATAGGGGGACAATTTCTGTGATAGTGAATGAAAGTCGCATAATTATTTTCTCGCTGCGATGGATTAGTTATCCGTGCGAGGTGACGAATTAATTAGATGCAATCTTTATGGTATTATCTGGGTCAGGTTTGGGGTTGTGCACATGTTAATTTATGTTTTAGGGATCACTGTCACCATTTCTAGTATCTACAAATTTTTATAAGCTTTATTTATTTAAACGTCCTCACCAGCACTTAGGTGGAGGGAATTTTAATTATCTGCTTAAGCACATTGTACAAAACCAAGATTAATGAAAATCAGTAACAATTAAAGCATAGCAGTTGCAATTAAAATATAGCAAACGAATACTGCATACTCATAGTAACGATTCACAACTAAAATCATAATGTTATTATTATTTAAGGACAATTTGTTCTCACATTTACTTTTATATGTAGCTTGCGATCAGAGCCATACCAAGTATTAAATCAAGTCAATATTGACATTATTTTATTTATTGAATAACCGATCTCTCTCTACGAGTTGTTCGAATTACCGTGAGGTAGATATTTAATAAAATATCCAAAACCTAACTGACTTGTGTTTTATTTCAAATGGGGTTATTTTAGTGTCCGATTTGGGTTTCGGAAGGGTAACTCAAGCACCGAGCCATCTCCGTTTATGTTATGTGTTTTGCTTATATGTTTAGGTCATTAGCGACGCCACTGGGCTGAGTAGATTTAGTTATTTAGGACGCCACTGGTTTTGTTGGTTCAACTACTGTTTGTTTTCCGTCTGTTTAAAAAGTTGGGTTACGATTTACGTGTGGGTTCTCTTGACGATCACGATGTTAGGCCTAGGGTTATCTAGGTTGGGATTCGAAATTTGTGGCGCGAATTTCAAACGTGTGAGGTCCAACATTACAAGCTCACTTTGCAATGCCGTCTCCGTGGTTTGGAAGGCACGTAAAGATGGTGGTTCTCCTATGTTAATGAATTGCCAGCAATAACAATAAAAATAGAGTAGCAAGCCTAGCAAGCTACTTCAGATGTAAAGCAAGAAGTACTTACGGTACTGACAGTGGCTTCAGAAGATCGCCGATGCTACTGTTAAGTAAAACAGATCAACAGATCTGAGCTTACAGGGTTATCCCTAACCGAAAGTAGAAGAAGAAGAAGATTAAAAACATTTATATTTAAAAGTGCAACATTTTATATTTGCTGCTTATTGGTAGATAAACAAATATAAATTTTTCTGATTATTTTCCACATCTGGGGTTTTGCTTCTTCATTATTTAGAAGTTTTATAATATTTATTGCATAGAAAAAATAGAAATTATTAAACGTGTTTTGGGATTATAACCTTAAAATTTGTTATAAATTTATTTTTAGAAAATGTAAGATTTTAGTATAAAAAACAAGAAAATACATTTTGTTGAAGATTTAACTAAAATCATCGAATATTATCGAAAATACCTTAAATTAACCACTTCTATTGTACGAATTTCGTTGACCTAAATTATCTCCTCAAAAGTAAAGTAAATAATTACTTTTAAACATTTTTAGAAGTTTTTGGCGCAGTATCAGTATCATGATTGACAATGCAGAGCATTCGGCGGGGGAGCCGTCTTCATCTAATCATATAATTCACTCTGTGAATATTTTGGGTTAACATTTTGGGAGGGGGAGGTTGTTAAATAAAAAAATTTATTTTGTGTTCAAGTATTTTAATTGGTCGCTCGGATTTGTTTGTATCTCTAATTATTGCTCGGAGCTTTACCTTATTTGGTTTAACTTTTGAGGTGGGGAGTTTTGGTTAAATAAAACAATTAATTTTGTGATTAATTAATTTTTAATTTTGGCGCTCTAGTTTGTTTGTGTCTATTTGTTTCCGGAGCTTTTACCTTGAAGAATTTTCGCACGAAACCTTTTTTGATTAGAAAGGGAAGAAGGCTATCTCTGCAGTTTGTCGGATTCATTTGTTCGGTAAGGGGATTGACTATGAGGCAATCCTAACAGATTTCTATTTTGCAGGAAATTTGTTACGGAATTTTGTTAAACTTTTTACCGCCTCAGAAGGGGATAAATTGTTTTGGTTTTATATTTTTTTGAGATTTTCCGGGAGTTGCATTTCTGTATCCGTGATATGGTATTGGAACATCTACGTTTTTTACAAGTTTTTTTGTTAATTTGTTTTTGATTTATAATTGGTAAATTTTGGATCCCGATTTGAATGTTTTTTTTGGAATTCGTTTGTTGGAATTTTTTTTAACGCTTGTTGGTTCCCATATGGGCGTGTGTTGCGCCGATTGTCTAATATGGGAATTTTATTTTGTACCAACAAGTTTTGATTTTTGAGACGGTTATTGGCCTGGGTGTTAGCGCAAGGACTGCTAATGCAAGGCGCCCCGGTTCAAATCCGGTAGAGCTCACTTTGCAATGACGTCTCCGTGCTTCGGAAGGCACGTAAAGACGGTGGTCCTCCTATGTTGATGAATTGGCAGCATTAACAATAAAAATAGGGTAACAGGCACATCTGAGGCAAGCCTAGCAAGCTACTTCAGATGTAAAGCAAGTAGTGCTCAAGGTACTGACAGTGGCTTCGGAATATCTCGGATGCTACTGTTAAGTAAAACAGATCAACAGATCTGGTCATACAGGGTTATTCCTAGCCAAAAGTAGAAGTTTTGATTTAACGCTACATGTGGAGTGGCGTGATTGATTACGAGAGGCGGCATCGACATTGGTAGAGGTCGACATATTAGATGTCTGGGTGCGTCGATTTTGAAAGTTCAAGTTTGAACTTCAAAAATTGGACTATTGTCAAATTGACGGATTTTTATTTTGGTTCTTTAATACTGCTCCGGCGGTGTGTGCTTCCAGTTTATTTTTGTTGCTGGACCTCATGATTAGTGCTACCGGCTTATTTAGGACCCAGAAGTCGTTTTTGTTGGATTTCCGGAAGTTCGTTGTGGGTTGATGGCCAAATGTGGCCATCGTAATTTGATTATGTTTTGATGCTGCCTCGATATTGATTTGCTCTGATTTCACGAATATTTGCCATGAAACAAGGCAATAATTACAGGTATTTCTGATGTGTGTTTAATTTTTGTGCGTTTTTAGTTACAGAATTTTACACCTATGCAAAGCCGAAGCTCGTTGACATTGAACCAGGAATACACCGAAGTTAGAAAGATTCCCAATGGCAAAGAATATTTTTTTACGAGATGAATACGATTCTTTTGTGCAGAGCTAGGTGAGTTTTGGAAGCTTTAAGGATTTGCAATGCTTGTTATATACTGATGAAATCTTGTAGGCATTTTGGTATATAATTTTTGGTGTCGATTGTATAGTTATATCAATGTAGCATTTAATTGTTGTAGGCCAGCTTGCTTTTATTGTTTGTTTTTCCCCTGCAGGAAAACCAAAGTGTATTTTTAGATTTTGGATTGCTTTTCATTGAAGATGATTGAAGTTTGATTCAATTGAAGATTGAAGACATTGCCCTTACAAACTTTTAATGCATTCTTGTTTCAAACGGACTACAGTGGTTAGGTCAAAGAATAGCAACACAATGTAAGCATTGTCGTGCTACAAGGCAATAATGTACCTCTCCATTCGGAACAATTTTCATTGGATTACCATAACTCCTGAGGTTATATACAAGGTGTCTTCGTGACCAAGAAGAACTTTTGAAGTGGTGATAAAGGACATCTTTCTAAGACAAAGTTTTAAATAAAATTTTTGTCCAAATAGAAACCCTTTGGGGTACCCTTTTTTAAAGCAATTTTTTTGAATTTCTGCCTTCAAACGGCCATAAAACCGTAACCATTGATTTTATGGTATTAATGTATTAGTAAGTTTTGAAAAATCATTTATTTATCTACAAACTGGGTCAGAATTATTATCATCTAGAATCAACGGTTTCGAGTTAAGAATTTATGTGTTTTATAGTTTTATTTTTGTTTTCTTGCAAATCCAGTATATTTTAAATGAAACTATTTAAAGTTATAGCCGTTAAAATTTGATATTCGAATTAGGCCATTAGTTTTTGTAAGTAGTTTAGTTTAAAAGATACAAGACTACAACAAAAACGAAAAAATGGAGCTTGGAATTTTTGACATTTCTTCTCTTAATTAAATTCACAACTCAAAATCCATTTATTCTAGACAATAGGAGATCATAAACTAATTTGTAGATAAGTAAATTGTCTTTAAAAAATAACAATCTATTATTACCATAAAATCAATACTTACGATGATATGGAAGTTTTAAGGCAGAAATTCAAAATATTGCTTTAAAGAGGAGTACCCCCCGAAGGGTTTCGACTGGGACAAACCTTTTATTTAAAAATTTGTCTTACAATTAGAAAAATGTCCTTTATTACTATCTCAAAGGTTCTCTATAGAGATGGGGACACCCTGTATGATTATTTATAGTGTGTATCAATTATCAACATAAGGGTATGTACTTAACTGGAGTAGTTAAGCTAAGGTTTCTGGAAACATCAAAATGTTGGTTTTAATTTTAACAGATGGAGTTACAGGAATGCGTTAACATCAAAAGATGGAGTAGATGCATTAGTTTGATGGGTTTAATAATGGAATTCAGGTAAGTGTAGCAAATATGTTGTAGGCACATGATGCGACTGAACAGTAATAACAGAATAATCGCAGTCGAGTTCGATGTGCTACATATTAGTGCCCAACACAATTCATATTCAATTAATATATTTTAATTACGTAAAATCTAAAAGCACACAGGTAACCGCACAGATTAATTCACAGCAAACGTGACTTCATTTTCTACTTGTTAGAGTCTCTGCAAGTTTTTCGATCAAGGATTAGGCAGGTGTATAACTGAATTTTTGTTAGCAATTTGCTGTAGTAAATTTCAGACCCATAATCGAAGCAAAAGGAGTATTTCTTTTTATCTCTCGCGCATGCTAAAATTACAATAACGGTGATTTTTGTTTTGGTTTAACATATTACTGTATAATATCTTAGATATTACCATAAGTTAAATGTTTTTCAAAGTATTTGTTTGGGTAAGCCTGCGTTGATATGCTAATGCTACAAGTAGGCCTCCATTATTAAAATTAGTCCTATATAAATAACATAATTTATGCAAATGAACCGTTTAAAAAGTAAAATTTGATCATAGAAAATTTAAAAATAGCTGAAAAATGAGGAGAACTAGCAACTTCATTGTTGCTTTCATTGTTTTGCACTTGCAATCTTTGTGGGGTGCAGGTTTGCGATCCGTTCTGACTGATGAAATTACAGCCTACGAAACTATTATCAATAATGGAATCAAGGAATCCAATCAGTATCAGCTTCCCACATATAACGACAGTACAGACCTCAAACGAGTCAGTTAGTTAAAGGTAAAAATTTTGAGTAAAGATTTTTCAAAATTTAATTTTAGAATTCGGTCAATGGGATTTTATTATTGTGGGCGCGGGTTGTAGTGGAGCAGTTGTTGCAAATAGATTATCCGAAGTCAAGCACTGGAAAGTATTGCTGATCGAAGCTGGAGGTGCCGAAACGAACTTTTCTGTTATTCCAGGCATGCAATCCTATTTACACTCATCGAGATTTAATTGGGGCTACTACAGCACCGAGCAAAAATATTCTTGTTTGGGTAAATCTCCAGACCATAATTGTTGCTTCTAATACAGCTTCCAATGTATTTTAATTTTACAGGAATGCGTGAACATCGTTGCCCCATCATAAAAGGACGAAGTTTAGGGGGGGTAGTGCAATAGACTACGGGATTTATTCAAGAGGCAACACAGATGACTATGACAAATGGGCTGTAGAAGGAAATCCTCTGGATTCTGGATTTTAGGTAGGAGGGCAGGGCAAGCTCCCACGCCTTAGGCCGCTAAACCGGGCCCATTGTACTACCTCCGTTATAGCGCCCCCTTCCCCGTCACTCCTCGAGCCAACCCACCGATAAGGCAAATTCAAGGATTTTGGCGGGTGGGGTGTCACTAATTCTAGCCATATCAGGCCAGAAGTCCCCTAACATGGCACCTCTTTTCGACGCCAGAGCTGGGCAGTGACATAGCACATGCTCAGCTGTTTCGTCCGTTTCATTGCAACCTCGACATGTAGGGCTATCTACGATTCCCATTGTGTTGAGGTGTTTGTTTAACTTGCAGTGTCCAGTCAAGATCCCTGCAATTGTCCGTAGATTGACTCTGGACAGTTTCAAGTAATATTTAGAATGTTTATTTGAGGGTGTTCTTATCGCAGCCCTCGCCTGTCTACATTCGGTTTCATTTGCCCACCTGCTGGAGTGCAGGTTTAGGGTATACTGTTTCAGAAGGTTGTTAAGGAATTTGACAGCTGGCATTATCATCGGCTCAGGGCCGCAGGGAAGGCTGTTTGTGCCGTTTCTTGCCAGCTCGTCTGCCTTTTCGTTACCCTCGTTGCCTTGGTGTCCCTTAACCCAACTAAGGGGAGACTGTTTGAAGTTGATATCTCATTTAGTGCCCGAATACATTCGAGCACCAGACCAGAGGTGACCTTTTGACTCCTGAGTGCCAGGAGAGCCGCCCTACTGTCTGTGGATATCTGGATTTTTTTATCACGGATACTTTTTCCTTGATTATTCGTGCGCAGTGTAATATACCAACCAATTCCGTCTGGAAGACTGATATATGTGTACCCAGCGGTATGCTTATGTTTAGGTCGAGTTCGGCAGAAAATATTCCTGCCCCTGAACCCACATCGTTTTTGGAGCCATCTGAAAATAGACGAATGTCATACTCACAGGTCTCTGTTGGATTCAGTAGGATGTCGAACTTCCTATTGAATATATATGCGGGGAATTCTGTCGGGCTCCAGATGCAGGAGGGGCACCTCCTCGAGGTAGCCATCCAGAATCCGCATGTGACCAACAGCTCCTCGCCCGCCATTCCATAGCCGCCAGCTGCGTAGTCTAAGAGCGGCCCTAACCGCCATCTCCTGCACATGAAGATCAAGTGGAGGAGGCAGAGAAGGGACTCAAGCGCCGCAGTGGGAGCCGTTCGCATCACTCCGGTCACAGACAGACAGACAAGTCTCTGAATTCGGTGCAGGGAGGATGCCGCTGTTACCAGCCTGGTTCTGGGCCACCAGACTAGGGCCCCGTAGCAAAGCATAGGTCTGACAATCGCAGTGTAGAGCCAAAGGGTGATTTTAGGGGTAAGACCCCATGACCGTCCCATTGCCCTTCGGCACTGCCAGAAGGCCATCCCCGCTTTCCCAAGTTTGTTTTGTAGGTGTTTTCCCCAATTTAGCTTCCTGTCAAGTATTAGACCCAGGTACTTGACCTCGTTTGCTAGTTTTAGGGGAATTCCCATTAGGCTGGGCATTGTCATGCTCTTCAGCTTTCTTTTGTTGGTGAATAGCACTAGCTCTGTCTTCGCTGGGTTGACAGAGAGACAGTGCTCGGTGCACCAATTTTCTAAAATTTTGAGAGCTGCCTGCATTCGTTCGCAAACTACATTCTCAAATTTTCCCTAAGCAGTATGGTATATCATCTGCATAACCTACGGTATGAAAACCCTTGTCATTGAGGCGTTGCAGAAGGCTGTCTACCACCATGTTCCAAAGTAGTGGAGAGCACCCTCCTGAGGACAGCCCTTAACAACCACGCCCTTAATTTTGTGTCTGCAACATTCACCTCTACGGCTCTCCACTTCAGTATGAAACTGATCCATTTTGCGATGGTCGTGGGAACTCCATATCGGTGAAGTGCAGCATTTATGCTGTTGAAGGTGGTTTTATCAAAGGCCCCTTCTATATCAATAAACGCCCCTAGGGTGCACTCTTTGTAGCACAGCGATCTTTCGACGTGCTCCACAACCTTGTGAAGCGCCGTTTCAGTCGATCTCCCGGGTGTATGCGTGTTGATTCGCATGTAGCGGTCTGTGGACCAGAACCGTATCGCGAATCTTCTCTCGCACAGTTTTTCTAACGTTTTTAGGAAAACGAAGTCAAACTGATTGGTCTGAAGGATTTGGGTAGAGTAGTCACTTCTGCCCGGCTTGGGTATGAAGATAACCCGGACTCTTCGCCATTCCTTTGGTATGTAGCCGTGCGCAATGCACGCCTTGAACATTTTGACCAGGTGCTCCAGCAGGTGTTCCAGGCCCCATTGAAGTAGGGCTGGAAACACCCTGTCAGGCCCCGGTGATTTGAAAGGGCTAAAGGCTTTAATGGCCCATGCCGTTTTGGATTCATTAACGACCCCATCTGCAATTTCCCAATTAGTCTCAGTTGGTGGCTGAGTTCTAATGCCAGTCCAATCAAAATCTGGGACTATCTTACTATTGGGAAAGTGTGTGTGTAGCAGTATTTCGGCAGTTTGCGAGAGTGTTTCCGTGTACGTTCCATCCTCTCGCTGAAGGCTGCCTGGCTGCTGTTGTGGATCTTTGGAGATGATCTTGTTTAGTCTAGCTGCAGCAGCGGTCGACTCAACGCCGCTGCAGAAGACTCTCCATGATTCACGTTGTTTTGGCGTATTACACTTTTGTACTCCGACCGTCTCGCCTTGAAGGCCGCCCAGTCAGAGTCTCTTTTAGAGTGCTGCGCCTTGTTGTAGAGCTTCCGTGCTGCTTTTTTCAGCTGGTCGAGTTCCGAGCACCACCAAGGTGTCGCTCGACCCCGTAATCCAGCCGTCTGCAGCGGACACGAAAGCTCGTACGCGTTTGTGAGGGAGTTCTGCAGCTCGCTTGCATACTGTTCAATCTCCTCAGTGGTTGTTAGTTTTCTTTTGTGGAAAGCCCCGCCAGTACGTCTGTTCCCAGGGACGAGGTGAGGTGTTCTGTAAAGAGCAACCTGTTAACCTTCCTAGGGTTTCTGTACTGGCGGGGTTCCACTGTCATTGCTTTCATTTTGAAGCAGATCCATCTATGATCTGACATTGTCAGTTTGTTGGACACGTGCCAGTCATATATATAATTTGAAATACTTAACGACGCCGTGGTAATATCAATTACAGAGTTGCGGTGGGGAGACGCATAGAAGGTAGGGTGTCCCTCGATTAAGGATTACTAAGTTAGTACTAATAAAGTATTCTAATAGGGACTTACCTCGATTGTTGCAGTCCTTGCTCCCCCATGCGGTATGGTGAGCGTTGGAGTCGCAGCCAATTATGAGGTGGGTCTGGTGTTGCTCGCAATAGTTTACAAGATCCACCATCCTCCGAGGGAGGTGGTAGCTCTGGCGAATCTATCGGGAGGTAGATGGATGCCAAAATGACGTCCACTTGGCCATTCCCGAAGTCACAGCCAATGCGAACTGCTGTTAAATTGCAGTCGCTGAACTGCGGCAAAAGGTTAGTCTGGATGGTGCTAGGTATGTATTGTCATGTTATCAACTTAAAAACTAAGATAAATAACCTTAATAAAGTAAATTGCATCTTCCGGTTAAAAGCCAGCGGCTACGGTAGATAAAGTTGTAACCTCGGATGGAAACTTTTTGTGTAACGGGTTGGTAATATTTGGCATGTAGCATTTATAGAAGGTTCATGGCATACCATTAGAGCCATTTTAAATACAAAATTTCATTTCATAAGCTGGCGAGAACAGTTAGCATTCTAAAAATAAAATTTCATCCTACGGGTGTCACAGATCAAAGTTGGAATTGTTTTGCATATCCAATAGCAGCGTCCGCATTTCTTGGCACTATTGTAAGTGAATCCAAAATCCAAAAGATTCAAATAAGGCTAAAATGAGCAAAGAAAATTTCATCCTTCGGAAAATCTAAAAGAGATTTAGATAACATAAAAAATTGTAATTAGATCATGAGACATACCAAAAGATGCGTATTAATTTGTAGAACGATTTGCTATCCAAGTGAGGATGGTAGATGCAAAATTGAATCTTCTACATTGAAAATGTGAAATTGTAACCTGCAAATATGTCAGATTTTAGTTTTAGTAATAGATTTGTTAATAGGATAAGGATTTGAGTGAGATTAGTATTGAGGATGAGGAATTAAAACTAAGTGTTACGCAAGTGGTTAGGATAAACAAAGTGTGTGAAATAAACATGAGGTGCAAAGAAAGAATTCGTACTTTGACAGTCGATTGTAGAACGACCAGTGTAATTAGAATTTTTCTAACAATTTTGTGCGGGACGGCTTTGAAGACTTTAATTTTCGTGAAAGTTTCAAGAAGATCCGTAGATAAGTTTACAGCCAATCGGAATCGAGTTTTTTGGAAAACCCAGAATAAAAGTTGAATTCAATTTAATATGCTTCGCGATGCGAAAAATACGTTTAGTCGACCCATTTCACTTGCCGAGTGAACATGTGAAAATTTCGTTCCTGAAAAATTTATAATATGAACGATAACCTATAAAATAATTTTGTCGACATGCAACATATAACTATTAGTGACGTCATGGATATTTAACGTAACAAAAAGTGATTTTCAAGAAAATACAACGAAGAAAAAGTTAATAAATAAAAATTTCGTATTTACCTGTGTAAATGTTACACGAAACCAGACAATCCTGCATTTTGGAACCACTGTCTGCGAAGAGGAATCAATGACCTGGGTTAACAGCTGGTAACATCGGTTAGTGTCCTTTGATTTAAACTAGTAACATGAACGATTTCGCACCACTTTTAGTTTAATTAGTTTTAAGTAATTTTAATTTTAAATGACCACTTGTTTTCTTAGTATAATCCCAAACACGTACACATCACAACACATTAGGTTAATAAAGAAAGAAGCTATTTTGGTGACATCTTTAGTCATTTGTAAAAATTTTATTCAAGTTAATACAGATTTCAATACAAAAGGCCAAGTTTTGCGGCAGTTTATTTAAAAATTTAAACACAATTTATCCACAGTAACAGGAGCTAACTTTATTTCAAGATTGCAGCTAGAGCCGTTAAAGTAAGTACATCACAGGTAACGTTTTATCTACCAATAGCAACTTTATATTCGATTACAGGTTTATTTGTCTTACAATTATTTGCAAATTATTAATTATTATTTCTGTCGAGGCAGATATTACAGTATATACATGTCCTAGTTCTATTTGTGGTGTTACCTGTAAAAATAGTACCATTTAATTTCGTAAAACCTCGTATGGTGGATTTTACTGACCATGGCTCTTGGATAAGAGCGATTGTGTCCTTGCAACTGTCAAGGTGGCGGCATAGAGTTGCTACTGCCCCCCGACAATGTTGCAGGTTTGTTTGTAACAAACTCCAGTTAGCCAAGGAAGCCATTGGGCCTACCTTGTGAGCTTACTGGTTTGTTTCGCTTCCGGCGCCGCCTTCGGATTTACATCCGTCTCCATGGGAGTGGCAGGGGCCGTTGGCGTCGTTGTAGTTGCAGAAGTGGGAGGATCTTCCATCTTCTGCAACTTAACCTTGAGTGAGGTAAACTTATAGCTTAACCTCTCTCCTTTGGCTCTGATGGTGGCGCTGTCTTCTTGGCCGGCACCGAAGACAAGAAGTTTGCCTTTCGGCTCGTCCTTGTCCGTGTCGAGAAAGACACACCATTCTTTTACTTTGGCCCATGTGTTTTGGGCAACGAGGCGCCTTATGACAGCCTCAGTGGGCTCTGGTTCCCCAGGAACCCAAAGGGTGACCTTGGTTAGCCTCGGTAGCTCATCCACCTGGACCACGTCAAGTTTAGCTCCCTCCCATGGTGGTGGGAGGTTTGCTATGGTGGTTCGCAGCCATTCTAGCGAGCCTTGATCACTACAGGTGATCCGAAGGATCTGCCCCGAGTGATATAGCCCCCCGAATGTGGGTGCTGATCTTGCTTCATTCTCCGCTGCCATGATAAAGGTATCAAGGGCAGCGGTGAGGCTGGTTTCTACTTTACCTGCCTGGGACTCATCGAGCTTGCCCAGGAGGTTCGAGCGATCAATTATTGCCACACGGAGGTGCCTTCCGGCCGCCTCCCTGTAGGACACGTTGTCCGCTCTTTTTGTATTCTTAGTTTCCGGTCGTGTGGTCTTCGCCCTCTTCCCTTGATTGCTCGAGGGTGAGGGAAGGGAATCATGCGACCGGAGCCTTTTTTTGGTAGCCTCATCTTTGGCTGGCTGCCTAGTTTTCTTTGCACCACCTCGAGCGGGAGGTTGGGTAAACCTAGCCCGCTCGTGTGCAGTGGTCGTAGGGCCTTGCTTCGAGGTGGAAGCGTTAGCTTCCAACGCTTGTCGGGCCCTTCTTCGCCTTTTGGCTTCTGCGCCGCAGACTCGAGTCCTCCGCTTGGGAGGTTCGGGATTTGCGGCGCTAAGAGACGGGGTATCCTGGTTGGACGCACCCGTCTGATTAGGAAGGGTATCCTCAAGGGACGCACCTTCCTGTGTTGTAGCTGATACTTCAGCTGGTTTTTTTGGTATTGTTTGGAATCCATGTAAAGAAACAGTTTTCATCTCTCAGAGCTCCCCACCCTCCCCGGAGCCTCATATATTGGGACGCTGCATTAGCGCCAGGGCTACTCGAGAGATATAGCATCCGACGAGGTGTGGTACTTTGGCACCCCATCCTCGCCTAAACACTCGTCCAGCTGAACCTCTGACGGAACAGCACAGCCGATTGATCAGGGTGGACTAGTCCTGACCTCCCGTTTGAGTGGAAATCCAGGCCAAAGTGGAGTGTTGCCAGGCCCAGGAGAACTATTGCCGCTCCCGGGCGGGCTCAGCCACCAGGATCCCTTCATCCCACCGTACGGGTCACCGCGCACGGCAAAAACACGCAGGTACCTGTATTCGTCTGGATCCTCCACGGTAACCGTCATCCCGGTTTATTGACAGCTGTATGGCTAAGCACAAAGGTTTTTAGGCCCCGGCCGTACCCAACTGCCAAAGCAGACCGAAGCAGGGGAGTTTTAAGTCCCCGGCCCGCATCCTAACAGGTACACGCCTACCGCTTCCTCAGAACTCACAAGCCCCCTTACCACGACAAGGTTCAGGTACGTTTAAGGGGTAATGAAGAAATCCTGGCTAGAGTTTTAAAGAACTTCTACCATATTATATTAAATCAGAAAATTTTCAAATACTTGGAGATTCTGGTTACCACGGAAAGGACGGTTACTGGAACGTCAAGCATATTCGTCCGGTTAGTGAACAATTTCAAAATTTCCTAGTAGGCAGTCAACATGTACGTAATTTTACCAGCACGGATTATAATGGAAGAGAAGAATTAGGATTTTTTCAAATGCAGTTTAATCACTACCGACAATTTCGTGATAGCACCAATAATGCATTTTTAAAACCTATAAGAAATCGAAAAAATTTAAAAATAATAACTGATTCTTACCTGAAGTACAGGGAGTTTACTTTTCAAAAAATGGCAAACAATATTATGCCAGAGCACGCATAGAAGTTATCTTGTCTGCTGGGGCAATAAATACTCCTCAAATATTAATGTTATCCGGCATTGGAATTCGGGAGCACTTAAAGGAAATGAAAATTCCAGTAGTCCGTGATCTTCCAGTTGGAAAAATCCTTTACGATCACAACTCGTTTTTTGGTACTTTCATTGATACAAATCTCACTGCACCAGATCCAGAAGACTTACAACATCAAATTAAAGATTTTTTGAATGATTACGGTCCTCTAACAAATCCTTCAAACTGCGTAGGTATTGGATTTTATCAAACAAAATATGAAACTAATTCATCTTCCCCAGACTTAGAGATAGCAGTAAATGAAGTTGTCGGTTCGTCAGTGGAGTCCTATTTTATTAAGGATTTAAGGGTTAGAAACGAAACTTACCTTGCCATCGCTGACAGTTTACGTGGTCACCAAACGAAACTACATACTCCGATTATTACCCTCAAACCTCAATCGGTAGGTTCCGTAACCCTCACATCTAATGATCCGTATCAGCATCCAAATATCGATGTGAATCTTTTGTCAAAAGAAAATGACATTGAAATTATATACCAAGGAATTCTAACAATTCAGGAAGTTTTAAAAGCGGAACCTTTTAGAAAAATTAATGCAACACTAATCCTGGTTGATTACCCTCAATGTCGAAACTATGGATTGGGAAGTAAAGATTATTGGTATTGTGCTATTCGACTTATAGCAACATCTGCGTATCATCAATGTGGAACTTGCAAAATGGGCTCCAATCGTAAGACTTCCGTTGTAAGCAACAGGGGAATAGTTCGTGGTTTTAAAACTTACGAATTGTTGATGCTAGTATTTTCCATCATTGGTGGCTGGTCATACCGGCGCTCCAGCTGTAATGGTTGGTGAACGAATTTCAGATTTTATAAAACTTCAATACGGAATACCTATCCAGCCAATAACAAATACGATTCATTAATATAATAGTATTAACTAAGCAAGCATTATTTTATATAAAATGAAAATGTTACATAATATGTATGTCAGTTTTGAAGGTAAATAATTTTAGTTTTGTCCATAGGGATTTGCTTGTAATAGTTTGATTGGTATTGCCTTTTTCATAGTTCCGTGGTTGGAGAACAGTGGAGAACAGAGAACAGGCCTCTAAAATTGGCCATATGGCGTAATCCATTGGGTTGAGATCTGGTGAGTATGAAGGCCATTCAGCGGAACTGATAAAATCAGGAAAATTGGTTCGGTACCACTCTTGCGTAGTTTTTGTCTTGTGGGCAGATGCAAAGTCTTAAGGTGAATCCCAGTTTCACTTTCCGCACTTTCCGCTCCGCTTCGAACGCTACAAGCGAATTTGACAAGCGCTTTACTCATTAAAACATACCCCAAGAACGGTCCAACTCGGCAAAGTGTACGCACAGCACGCGTACCGACAACACAATGTATGACATATTTGGCATTGAGTGCAGTATCTATCTCGCCGCAATATGGGCATTGGTTGTTGGCTGCCCTTTAAATCGGCTAAGATAGTCTTTAAAGCAGCCGTTCCCCGTGAGCAGCTGCGTGAGTTCATAGGACAAGGTGCCGTGTGGCCTGCCATACCACTTATCAACGCTGCTGATCAGCCGGTGTGTCCATTGGTCTTTCTCGCTTGCGTCCCACCGACGCTGCCAGGTGTCCAGCAAGCGTTGACGCAGCTCCCTACAGGACACGTCCGCCTCCCAGTATTTTGCTCCTCTTTCATCTGCCAGCAGGTCGATCCTTGAGATGACCATTATCGCCATTGTAGCCCGGTCGGCTGCATGCCTGATGTGGTCGCCGAATTTGAGGTGTTTATCGACCTGCACGCCTAAGATCTTAATGGCTCGCTTGTCGGAGAGGATGACGGTGCTCCCCTTTACCTCAATTTTGATTTGTTTATTCTCTCTTCTGCCGCTCGCCAGGACCATCTCAGTCTTGTGCGGAACTATCAACAACCCTTTCTCACGGAGCCAGCTGCAGACGTCTCGCACTGCTACCTCCGTTTTCCGTTGGACCTCTTCTGTCTGTCTTGCCACCACCACCAGAGTGAGGTCGTGCAACCCCACTATTTCTACGCTGCTCGGCATGGGTAAGCACAGGACCCCGTCATAAGTTAAGTTCCACAAGGTGGGCCTCAACACCGACCCCTGCGGAACTCCTCCGGTCATATGGAATCTAATAAATCGTCCCGCCTCTTATGCGGTAATCCATCTCTCTTGGAAATAGCTGGTGATGATATTTTGTATGTAGAGGCTTAAGCCTCTACGGGACATTTCAGATGTTATGTTGCCCCACCTCACCGTATTGAAGACATTTCTAACATCCAGGGCCACCAGGAGTGGAAACCTTCTGGTGTGCCTGGTACCCTCTTTTGCCTCCCTAGCTAGGTGACTATCTTGTCAACCGCGTCCGTCGTCGACCTCTTCTTGCGGAAGCCGTATTGTCTCTCAGACAATCCTTCCCTCGTCCACCTCCTGGACCCTTGCCACAAAGCATTCTCTCAAACAACTTCCCGACATGGTTCAGGAGGCATAGCGGCGGTAGGAGTTTGGCTGTCCCGTGGGTCTGCCCCTTTGGGAATCAAGACCAGGTCCGCCTTCTTCCAGGTGTTAGGTATGTACCGCTTTCAAGATGTAATTGAAAGCGGTAAGGAAGTGTCTTGGCTGCATTTCTTCCACCCTCCTGACCAGTATTGCCGGGACGCCATCCGGACCGGGAGCTTATTTAGCTTCATTGCCGCTATAGCGGTCATCAACTCGGCCTCTGTGAACTGAGGGATTGGGGTGCCTGAGCGCTCCGTAGTAACTTCTTTGGGGTTGGCTGGGACGGTACCGCACAGTTGGGAAATAGCTCAGCCAGTATCGGCTCGAGTTGCCTCCTCGATACCCAGCCACCCCGTGCGACAAACCTTTTGGTTACAATCTTATAAGCCTTTCCCCAAATATCGGTGTCCAGTTCTTGAATTAGCGCGTCCCAGCTCATCTTCTTGCTTTTTCTATCACCTTTGCCAGGCTTTCCTCTCGCCTCTTTCAGGTTCGACCTAAGCTGTTCCGCGTCGTTCCTGTTTCCGGCCAACGCTCGGTATAGGTGCGCCTGGCTTTAGTACAGTTCCTGCGGAGTGTCGCAATCTCCTCCGTCCACCAGTAAACTGGTGTCGTCTGCCGGATGACTTTGGCATGCAACTGCTGCACGCCTGTTGCAGAAGTGCGTCCAATGAGGGACCAGAGGCGTCTCCAGGCTCCGCGTTGGCCAGAAATTCGGCCAGCTTCTCCTTCGTTGAGTTTCTTCCAGGCCCATCTCACAGGTATTTTGTGCCCACTGTGCTGGTAACCTGGAATTGCACGTACGGTAATCGCTGGCTGTCTCTTGTCCGGGAAACTCCTCCGCGACCCGGCGCGATAGCGCCTGTGTTGCCAATGTCACATCGAGAATGGACCTGGATCTCCTCTCTCAAACGTTGGCTGCTCTCCTGATTGAGGACGACCAGCCCTACTCTGCAACAAGCTCCGTCAACAGAGCCTCTCTGATCCTCCACTCCCAGATGTTCGGGATCTTCGGTTCGGGGAATCCCCATTCGTGGGATTTACCATTGAAGTCTCCCCTATGACGCGGGCCTGCCTCTTGCTTGAACTTGATCAAGCATCCCAAACAGTTCTACCTCGACCACCTCTCCTGTTCGTTTGGTGAGTGGTAGCAGGAGTACACGTCAAATCCTTTCAACTCATCCCAGGCAAAGGATTGCCTGCGTCGCTCGCCTGGTGATCAGATCGTCTGCCACAAAAGGCCGCTCTTCCGTACCTGCTCATTACCTGTCTTGCGACAGAGTTTGCTGCCCAGCGTGGGTTGGGATCGCTGATTATCGCGACCCCGATATTCCTCCTGCGTATCGTTTCATACAGGAGGTCCTGGGCAGCCTAGCGCAGTTAAGATTGAGCTGTAGCATCTGAACTCCTGCTGGGGCCCTTGCACTCTCGCACTTCGCAGTCAGTACACTTGGTGCTCGCGGTGCAGGTGGAAATCTTGTGTCTTTCCTTCTCGCAATTGAGGCACTTGTCCCCTCTTTCCCCGACACGTTGTTGACGGGTGTTCTTTCCCCAGCATCTAGAGCAGAATCCAAGAAAAACTGCCGGACTCTGCAGCCCGACACCATTCCGACCTTAATCCAATTGTTGTAATTGCCTGGGGAATCCGACTGTCTAATTAAAACAGGGGAATCCGACTGTCTAATTAAAACATGACACTTCCCCCCTAGCTTAGTGATATCCTCCCTAGACACGTGGTCAGGGGATTCAGGATGCCTAGTTAGGGTGGTCGGTAATGGCAGGGCACCACTAGGTGCAGAAATCCTGCAAGCAGAGTGCGAGCCTCCACGTGGCGTCCCTGGACAATGAGAACAATGAATAAATGAGTTCTAGCCAATCCGCACATGCGAAACGGTCCCGGACTCCCTTGCGTAGTGATATCCTCCACCGGCACGTGGTCGGGGACACAGGATGCCTCGCTAGGGCGCACGGAGCTGGGCCCCCAGCCTCGCGTCAAGGCGCACGCCGTTCGCGGCGAACGTCGATAAAAGGATGCCAAGCGAAGGGCGCCAGAACAGGATGCTACCCGAAGGAAAGGTTACCACGCCGGAACAACGGAATAGCATCCTAGCTACACTGCAGTTAAGAAATCTCGCCAGTATTTTCCGGGGGACTTGCGCTGTCGAAGCCCAAAACCCCGTCATCAGAGAACGAAAAGGTGCGAGACGCCGGTACTCAGGTAGCAATCCCGCAGCAGGGAGCCCTCGGCAAGGTCAACTGCACCGCTTCTGTACGAAGTCAAACTGCACATAGGTCACCGGGAACGACCCTAAACAACCGGCGTCATGGGCAAGACTCTGTAAAAGGCACCTGTCCGTACGATGTGAAACTGCAAATCCTTGGTCACTGCGAACGACCTTAAACAAGCAAAGTCCAGGGCAAGACTCCAAAAAGGCACCTGTCCGTACGATGTGAAACTGCAACTAAGGTCACCGCGAAAGACCTAAAAAGCGGAAATGGACCTTGGTACTAAGGCACTCTGGGAGTCAGTGCATGATGGAGAAGGAGAGGTAAGAACTAATCCCGGTCATGTGTGATAGAGTGCTATAGGGATAGAGAGGAAGGTGACATGGAAGGGATGCGCCCTCCATTACTCACCTGGGAAGACAGAAGGGGGACGCCCCCTCTCCTGCTCCCGTATCTGATCAATGACCCGACCAAACTTATACCAAGTCCAAAAAGTAGAGGTGCATGAGTCACCGATATTAGTGTTGTAGGCACAAGTGTACAGGGGACGGCAAATCCCAGGTACATGATGGAGTGAACCAGGAGTAGGACGCTATCCCTGACTCGACATCAAACTACATACATCTAGTAAACGGAAACGACTTAAGAAGACACTATACATAAGGTTACTAAAGACCAATCAATTTTGGGACTCCTATGGCCCAATATAAGAACTCCCTTATAGGAAGCCACAAAATAGAATGCCAAAAGGAGAAAGAGACCCCAGGCATGCGCCCACCAGCCTTCCTGCGTGTAGTCTTGAGTAAACTAGAAGCACGAAGGGACCCCCAGGCCACAAGCCTCTGAGTAGTCCCGAGTGCCCCTGACGGGTATGGAAAAGGAGAACCCTGGCCAAGAGCCCCGTGAAGTCTCCAACCAACCGTTACACCCTCGGGGTGCTTCCCTCGGTAATCTAGGCTACCAAGTGGAGGCGCCCCCTCTGTGCGCAACGAGAGGAATCTCGTTAATCGCGCGTCCCTTCCCCATTCCACCTTAACTTTTGTATGTTCACAGAACGCCGAAGGTCAAGAGGAACGGGGATCCAGACCACTGCACTCTCTGAACTGGGGTCTGGCTTCCCCGCACAAGCGGAGCGAGGGGCACGAAGATTGGCGCTGGAGCTGCACGAAGATCTAACCCGTTCTCTTGCAGGAGTGTGCTAGGGAGCAATAATCGGACCTCCAGTCAGCTGTTACCCCCAGAGCCGGATACCGTGCTCACGGGTAAAACACTTTCTGGGAGCGTACGACTGACAGGAGGCGAGAGAGGGGCTCAAATGGATTGGCAATCCACACTTCCTGGTGCCACCTAACCCCTTTTCTTGCAGGAGTGTACCAGGGGGCAACAATCAAACCCCGAAACCAGTCGTTAACCCCGGAGCCGGATACCATATCACTGCTCTCTGAACTGGGATATGGGTAAAACAAATCTGGGAGCGTAAGACTAAAATCGGGGCGAGAAAGGGGCCCAAATGGATTGGCAATCCACACTCCCTGGTGCTAATGAAGGGAACCTTAGACCGCAGTCTTCGTGATTGTCCCATTAAAGGGAACCTTAGACTACAGTCTCCGTGATTGTCCCAATGAAGGGAACCTTAGACCACAGTCTTCGTGATTGTCCCAATGAAGGGAACCTTAGACCACAGTCTCCGTGATTGTCCCAACGAAGGGAACCTTAGACCACAGTCTTCGTGATTGTCCCAATGAAGGGAACCTTAGACCACAGTCTTTGTGATTGTCCCAAATGAAGAGAACCTTAGGCCGCAGTTTACGCGATTGTCCCAAATCTTTGACGTAAGTTAGAGTAGGAAGGGAACCTTAGACTGGCGGGTCTCCGTGATTGTCTCATGCATACCAGTAGGGCCGTGGCCTAACGGCCCTCCCATAAGGGCTTAGCGCCCCTTAGTGCACTGGTGCTATCTCGAACTTGCAGACGAGATAAAGAGGGTTCAGTCTTATACTCTCAATCTGCTCTTAGGAACAGAAAGGAAAACACAAGACTACTACGGGAGGGAGCCCTAGTGGTTGCCACTACCCCCAGCAGAGGTCGGCCTCGTAGGGCTGAGGTTATGAGTCGATATGCTTGACTAAGTGGGACCCCTGGAGGAAGGATACCCGCGAAAGCAGGTAACACCTACCGGGAAATGTCCCGCCGCGCGTGAGGGCGTAGCAATCCGACTCCGGCCCCGGCCTGTTAGCCGGGAGGGTATCAGGAAAGTGTATCCGGCCCTCACTTGGGTATCGAGGACGTAATCTGAGATGAATAAGTAGAACCGGACGGGCATAGTACGCTTGCGTGCGCTTTAACTGTCCGTTGTCGCTCCGCCTGGTCCGACGAAAGGCCCTAGTTAGCAACAGCTCACGCACCGCGCTAGGGGCGGACCCACGCCCAGGGGGCCGTGCTATGGGTATGGCTTGCCGGAACCTAGCAACGTTAAATATAAAACAATGTGTATGTGTATGTATGTTGTAATTGCCTATCTGATCAGTAAGGTAAGTTCTTATTACAACAAATGATGCATTTTACAGTAACGAATATCAATTGAAAACATAATTTAATTATTATTATTATACAAGGATCATTTGTTCTCATGTTTAACTTGATACCTATAGTTATGATTCAAAGAACTAAAGATTTAATTATAAAATCAAGAGGAAGATCAAGAAGAAGAAGTGAAAAATTTATTATTATTTGCAACTAAATTTTTTAGTAATACTCTGTAATAATTGTAGGAAAATAATTAAAGATAACGGAGTATTGCACTTTTTATCTCCTGCGCATTTCATGTCGCACAACGGGACTTTTCTTTTAGTTTTACATATTACTGTATTAATATCATCAATATTACCATAAGTTTATATGTTTTAAATGTATTTTCTTTGGCATGCATGGTTAAAATGATAATTTTATAAGTAAAGCGCCCATTATTAAAATTAATCCTATATAACTGATATTGTTTATGCAAATAAAACTTTTATAAAGTAAAATTGAATCAAAAAATTTAAAATAGCTGAAACATGAAGACCAGTAACATCATTGCTGCTTTCATTATTTTGAACTTCAATTTACGTGGTGTGCAGGTTTGCAATCTGACCTGACGGACAAAATTACCGCCTATGAAACTATCATCAATAATGGAATCAAGGAGGCCAATCAGTATCAGCTTCCCAAAGATAACGAGGAGTACAGACCACAGAAGAGTCATTTAGTTGAAGGTAAAAACATTTTGACTGAAAAATATTATAGGTATTAAATATAATTTTTAGAATTCGGTCATTGGGATTTTATTGTCGTGGGTGCGGGTTGTGGTGGAGCAGTTGTTGCAAATAGATTATCCGAAGTCAAACACTGGAAAGTATTGTTGATCGAAGCTGGAGGTTCCGAAACGAACTTTTCTGTTATTCCAGGCATGCATACTTATTTACACTTATCAAGATTTAACTGGGGCTATTACAGCACGGAGCAAAAATATTCATGCTTGGGTAAATCTATAGACTATTATTATTGCTTCGTACCAAGTTTTTAATGTATTTTAATTTACAGGAATGCGCGAACATCGTTGCCCCATTATAAAAGGACGAGCTTTAGGGGGAACTAGTGCAATTAATACCGGGGTTTATTCAAGAGGCAACAAAATGATTATGACAAATGGGTTGCAGAAGGAAATTCCGGCTGGACCTTCAAAGAAATTCTACCTTATTTTATCAAATCAGAAAATTTCCAAATGCTTGGAGATTCTGGTTACCACGGAAAGGACGGTTACTGGAACGTGAAGCATAGTCGTCCAGTTCGTGAACAATTTAAAAATTTTGCAGTTGGTAGTCAACATGTGCATAATTTTACCAGTACGGATTATAATGGAAGAGACGAATTAGGCTTCTTTCAAATTCAGTTTAATCAAAACCGACAATTTCGTGACAGCACCAATAACGCATTTTTAAAACCTATAAGAAATCAAAAAAATTTTAAAAAATCATAACTGATTCTTACGTCACCAAAGTAATGACAAGGCACGGGGCAAAGAAGTGCAGGAGTTCAGTTTTCACAAAATGGCAAACGATATTCTGCCAGAGCACGCAACGAAGTTATTTTATCGGCTGGAGCGATTAATACTCCTCAAATTTTAATGCTATCTGGCATTGGACCCCGAGATCACTTAAAAGAAATGCGTATTCCAGTAATCAGTAATCTTCCAGTTGGAAAAACCCTGTACGATCACAGCGCATTTTATGCTGCTTATATCGGCACAAATTTTACCGAACCAGATCCCGGAGATTTAAAACAACAAATTATACAATTTTTAAATGATTATGGTCCTCTAACTAATCCTTACAACACTGTAGGTATTGGATTTTTTCAAACAAAATATGAAACAAATTCATCGTCTCCAGATTTAGAGATAGTAGTAAATGAAGTCGTCGGTTCGTTATTGGAATCATATTTTATTAACGATTTAAGAGTTAAAAACGAAATTTACATTGCCATCGCTGACAGTTTACGTGGCAATGGAATGAAACTGCACGCTGCACTATATACTCTTAAACCCCAATCCGTCGGTTCGGTAACTCTCAAATCTAAAGATCCATATGTACATCCAAATATCGATGCTAATCTTTTGTCAAAAGAATACGACATTGAAAATTTATACCAAGGAATTCTAACAATACAGGAAATTTTAAAAGCGGAACCCTTAAGAAGAATTAATGCAACACTAATCCTAATTGATTATCCTCAATGTCGAAATTATGAATTGGGAAGCAAAGAGTACTGGTATTGTGCTATTCGACTTATAGCAGCATCGGGATATCATCAATGTGGAACTTGCAGAATGGGCTTCAATCCTATGACTTCGGTAGTAAACAGCTGGGGAATAGTTCATGGTTTTAAAAACTTACGAATTGCTGATGCCAGTATTTTTCCAACATTAATGGCTGGTCATACCGCCGCTCCGACTGTTATGGTTGGTGAAAGAATTTCGGATTTTGTAAAACTTCAATATGGAATACCTATTCAGCCAATAACAAATACTATTTTTAATTATAGTACATGCTAGTATTACGTCAGCATTATTTTTTATAGTTTGTTGGTTGAGGAATAGTTCTGAAAATATACATACATATAATCATAAAAAATGAGGAAATTGGTAAATTTTGAAGAAGGACATAAAACGTTAAAAATGTAATGCCAGCATGACATTGGCCGCGTTCAACTTAGACGCTTACGCGTTGTTGGTACAAACGGACGCAAACGCTTAAAGCATGCAAATTTTACCGTTCGACTTAGAAAATGACTACTTACAACGCTTACGCTGACGTTCCAACTTGAACGATATGTTAGCACCATCAGCGTTGCAATTTAAAATTATTTGTTAAATTGTGTTCTTGTGTGGCTTATTTTTCTTTCAGAGTAAAACGTATTGTAAAACTCAGCTGGATTCGATTTCGACAATAGTAGGTATTTTTCACATTGGTTGGAGTACGGTTCTGCTAAGCCTGATTCTCTAAAAACATTACTTTTGACGTTAGCAGTGGCGCCTTTGGTATAATTATATCAATAAGATCTGCCATTTTGCCCCAATTCCGATGCACACATACAAAATTCTTTGCATCTGACCTCAATCAGACTGCAGGAACCCACTGATTCTGGGATGAAAATTACCGCAAACTGGCACTATAAACACAACAACACTGATCGAAGATCGTAAAGATGAAACTGATCGGTTGTAGTTGTTGGCGACGGCACGTTGAAATGTTTCCAGCAGCAGTGAATTCGTGTTCCTGTTAAGGTTATACCAAAATATTGGTTGGTTGACTCGAAGGAAGCTGAACATCCGGTGACTTAGTGATAGCGTATTGTTAAGAAGGTAAAAGTGCTCTCTCGGTCCAAAAATATTTGAATCGTCTTGGCTTACAACGAAGGTAAATAAACAAACACAGGTAGGGTGCGCGTTGCGAACACACATGTGCTATCGAAAACGCAGATAACACGCCAGAATTTTCAACCTTGAAAATTTTCGTACGTTTAATTCAAATAAAATATAAATCATTTTGCTCGCGCGCGTCGTGTTAGTCTCACTCACGTGGCTAACCGTACAGGACCGGCATAACTCAAATGGTATACGGAATATTTCAATAACACAATAAGTAGTAACAGTTTCCCGCTAAAATGAAACAGTTTCCAGCTTACGGCGATTTTTGTCTTCTCCGATTTGTTTGGAGGTCAGTTTCTGGGAAAACCGCCCGAGGAACTCGACACGGAGGTTTGCGGTTTGAGCGATAACTAACCGACGGAAATCCTTCCGAAGACGCGGCAGAGTTCCGTCGCGTCTCGATGGAAGCCCAGAAATAGCGAGGTGGATGACGCTCGTCGGTCCACCTTCCCGGAAGCCTGGCGGCAAAATTACATTTGCACATACAAATGTCCGTAATAATTCGCGGTCGGTCGATGAATTAAATAATTAAATGTCCTGTGGTGGCTTCATATATGGTTGAAGTCGCTGAATCTTTTTTGAATTGGAAAGTTTTAGCCAGCAAGTTATAACGCCATGTTTGGCGTTTTCGTTTTGTTCCTTTTTGAATGGTTGGCTGGTTAAATGGTTGAAGTCCATCGGTATTTTTTAGATAAGAGGTGCTTCTGTTCTGGATGTTTGGGTGTCCATAGAGGGTTGCTCCTTCCGGTGCAATAGGTCGCAGTTATCGTCGTTTTGACGGAATAATTATGTGGTCCACCGATTTGCTGGTCAAGGTGTGCTACCAATTTTTCCGCTCGGTCGATTATGCCATATGGATTGGAGCTACCGTTTTTTTCTGGTTTCCCTTATTGGTGTTCCTATCCGCTTCGAGAAGTTTATTACACCTATCCCCGATTTACACGGTAGATACATTCCTGAGAAAAACGTGTAAATCGAAAATTAAAATTTTCAAGTCAAAACCGTGTAAATCGAAAAGCTTGCAGAAAATGCATAAGCCTATAATTTTTTTAATTTATGTTAATTTATAATAATCTAAATTATGCACTCACTTGTAATTTACGAATATGGAAAATTAAATCTTTCTGAAACTGTGAAACTTTCACTCAAATACAATTTTCCGTAGATAAAACTTTAATTTTATGCGAAGAAATACAGACACAGTGTGCATGTGCAGCAAGTCAGCACATAAGCTCGATTCCCCGTGAGATGTGTACACAGCGCACGTGTTCAAACACAGTAGCATTTAGTAGAGTGCGATAAATACAAAAAAACTTATTTGGAAAACCGTGTAAAAGCGAAAACGTGTAAAACAAGTACCGTGTAAATCGGGGATAGGTGTATTTGCATCGACAGGCACCGGATGTGACCGTAGGCATATTTTTTTTTAAAAAATTTTTTAAGACTGCGTGCGATAACGAATTGCCCTGCGTTGATTGGCTTTGATTAATAAGACCGATTACAGGTATTTCTCATTTGTTTTAATATGATTTTTGTGCGTTCTTTAGTTTTAAATTCTAAACTTAGGCAAACCCGGAGTTCGTTAACATCAAACCAGGAATATAGATACTAAAGTTAGAAGGATTACCACTGACAAGGAATATTTTTGACGAGATGAATACGATTCTCTTGTGCGGAGCTGGGTGAATTTTAAAGCTTTAAGATCATGCAATGCTTGTTATTCAGTGATAAAATCCTCTAGGAATTTACAGTAATTTCTATTCTCTTTCTCCATGATGACCTTTCCATGCTTATCCTTCTCTATGTTGCAGCGTGCCTTGTATCCATCTTTTCCTGCCTTATATCTCTATAAAAGTCTCGTACTTTTGATTGATTGTATTTTGTCTCCATGTCTTTTATTCTTCTCTCGTAGTATTCTCTTTTCTTTTTCTTAAGACACTGCGTGCTTTCTTGATTTGGTTTTCATATTGGGTTCTAAAGTTATCGCTTGCTATTGCCTTATCTCGCAAGTATCTTCTAATGTCTATTTCTTTTGACACTCTTCATCAAACCATTTTTTCCCCGGTATCTTCTTGGGCCTACCTAAAATAACCTTTGTCGCCGTTTTAACCGTCTCTGCTATGTTTTGCCATAGAGTGTCTACATCTATGTCCGTCTCTTCTTGTAAAGTCTGAAATCTATTTGCAACCTCTACTTGGTACGCGTTCCTATATGCTGGCCCCGTCAATTTGTCCAAATCAAATCTTGGCATAGACTGCTTCCTTCGTCATCTCTACTTTGTATTTTTATTTTTAATTTAATCTTTGTAACCACTAAGTTGTGGTCTGTCTTGGACCAAATTCCACGTTCCAAATCTTACTCATTTTTCCATCGCAATTGTCGTCTATCTGAGATCAGTCCAATATCCAAGGCATTATTAATAAGATTCACAACAATGTAATTTTATAGCCTTACGTCCAACCCTCCTCCTTTATCCGGGCTTGGGACCTGCATCGACAGCTGCTGTGCTACTCAATCCACCCAACAGACTGCCTCTGGCGGAGTTACTTGCACTGTTACAGTACTTGCACTGTTAAAGTATTCACAAAATTTGTAGTAAAATTTAGTCACGATCTGAATAAGGTTTAAAATATATATATAAAATTAAATATAAATAAAATTATTAAATTAAAAGGAGTATTGCACTTTTTATCTCTCAGGCATGCTATTATTACAATAGCGGCGACTTTTGCTTTGGTTTGATATATTACTGCATAATATCTTCAATATTACCATAAGTTTACGTTTTTATGGGCATTTTCTCTGGCCAACTTGAGTAAGTACGATAATTCTATAAGTAAACCGTCCATTATTAAAATTAATCATAAATAACTGATATAGTTTATGCAAATTCACTTTTTTAAAAAGTCACATTTGACCGAATAAAATTTTAAAAAAGCTGAAGAATGAGGACTAACAACTTCATTGTTGCTGTCATTGTTTTAAACTTCCAATCTTCGTGGGGTGCAGATTCGCAATCCGATCTAACGGATGAAATTACAGCCTACGAAACTATCATTAATAAAGGAATCAAGGAGGCCAATCAGTATCAGCTTCCCACAGATAACGAGGAGTACAGACCACAGAATAGTCATTTAGTTGAAGGTAAGGAAAATTTTGAGTACAACATTTTTCCTTAAATTTAATTTTTAGATTTCGGTCCATGGGATTTTATTGTTGTGGGTGCGGGTTGTGGTGGAGCAGTTGTTGCAAATAGATTATCCGAAGTCGAACACTGGAAAGTATTGCTGATCGAAGCTGGGGTTCCGAAACGAACTTTTCCGGTATTCCAGGCATGAATATCTATTTACACTTATCAAGACTTAATTGGGGCTATTACAGTACCGAGCAGAAATATTCATGTTTGGGTAAATCTTTAATTAGACTACAATTAATGCTTCTTATCCAGCTTCCAACGTTTTTTAATTTATAGGAATGCGTGACCATCGTTGCCCTATCGTGAGAGGACGAGCTTTAGGGGAAGTAGTGCAATAAACTTCGGGTTTTATACCAGAGGCAACAAACATGACTATGACAAATGGGTTACAGAAGGAAATCCGGTTGGACTTTTCAAGAAATTCTACCTTATTTTATTAAATCATAAAATGTCCACCTGCTTGGAGATTCTGGTTACCACGGAAAGGACGGGTACTGGAACGTTAAGCGTGATCGTCCAGTTAGCGAACAATTTAAAGATTTTCTAGTTGGCAGTCAACATGTGCGTAATTTTACCAGTACAGATTATATAATGGAAGAGACGAATTAGGATTCTTTCAAATACAGTTTAATCAGAACCGACAGTTTCGTGAAAGCACCAATAACGCATTTTTAAAACCTATAAGAAATCGGAAAAATTTAAAAATAATAACTGATTCTTACGTCACCAAAGTGATGATAAGGCACGGGGCAAAAAGTGCACAGAGTTCAGTTTTCGAAAAATGGCAAACAATATAGCGCCAGAGCACGCGTAGAAGTTATCTTGTCTGCTGGGGCAATAAATACTCCTCAAATATTAATGCTGTCCGGCATTGGAGTCCGGGATCACTTAATGGAAATGAAAATTCCAGTAGTCCGTGATCTTCCAGTTGGAAAAACGCTTTACGATCACAACTTATTTTTCGGTGCTTACATTGATACAAATCTCACTGCACCAGATCCAGAAGACTTACAACATCAAATTAAAGATTTTTTGAATGATTACGGTCCTCTAACAAATCCTTCAAACTGCGTAGGAATTGGATTTTATCAAACAAAATATGAAACTAATTCAGTTTCCCCAGACTTAGAGATAGCTGTAAATGAAGTTGTCGGTTCGTCAGAGTCCTATTTTATTAATGATTTAAGGCTTAAAAACGAAACCATATTTGCCATTACTGATAGTTTACGTGGCCATCAGGCAAAACTGGAAGCTTCGATATTTACTCTTAAACCGCAATCGATAGGTTCCGTAACTCTTAAATCTAAAAATCCGTATCAGCATCCAAATATTGATGCTAATCTTTTGTCAAAAGGATATGACATTGAAATTTTATACCAAGGAATTCTAACAATTCAGGAAGTTTTAAAAGCGGAACCCTTAAGAAGAATTAACGCAACGCTAATTGAGATTGATTATCCACAATGCAAGAAACATGAATTGGGAAGCAAAGATTATTGGTATTGCGCTTTTCGCCTTATGACAGCATCTGCCTATCATCAATGTGGGACTTGTAGAATGGGCCCCAACTCGAAAACTTCTGTTGTAAACAACAAAGGAATAGTTCATGGTTTCAAAAATTAGCGAATTGTTGATGCCAGTATTTTTGCAACATTGGTAGCTGGTCATACTGCTGCCCCTACTATTATGATTGGTGAAAAAATTTCAGATTTGATAAAACTTCAATATGGAATGCCTATCCAACCAATTACAAATACAATTTATTATTAGTATTTAAATGTTACATGTATGAGAATTGAAAATAAATGTTTGTTATAGCATTTTGATTTGCTCGTTACATAAAAAATCAGCTTAGCATGCGGGTCAGGGTTTGAACGTTTATCGATACCTAAGTTTATTTACCTCACAAATGGGCGTTTTTTACGACTTTTGAAAACAATATACTTGGCTATTGTGTAGCTCAAGCATATGTTGCCACAATTTTTTCTGTGACTTGCCGCTTGATTTTAATTCAGCTAGCTCTGTTCTGTAGTCTCGAGCAAGGGTGGAACGTTCCTCTGAAAAGTAATGTGATGCTCCTTGGGTGTTTAAATAAAATACTAAATTCAACAAACAAAACTTAACTTTATTAAAACCTCGAGTAAAAAATTGCCTTTAACACAAAACTGATGTTGCAGCTTGTAATATTATTTTATATTCAAATATTCGCGGTGTTTAAATTTAAATTTAGCGCGTGGAATTACGCCATTTCGGGGCGGTAATAGGTAACCGGGCATTGAGGGGTTGTTGGCGGGTAGTTGAGCATGGTACACTCGGAGTGGCCGTTGTTACTATAATTGTGATATAAAATATTCATTTATTAAGAATTTGTAAGTAAGAAAATTTAAAATACTTAATTATTGCAATTAAACTTATGTGAGTTAAAATTATTGTAAGTAGAATTTATATAATATTAACAAAAGTCAATAATATTGATTATAAGTTTTATCCTTTTGTGCGTGGAAGCCATATTGATTTTGTTCGGCGTCGGTTGTTTGAAATGGCTTTGTCGATATTTTGTTTTATGTGTTTTAAAATGGCTTGGTGGATGTTGTATTTGTTTAAATTGTGGATTGGCACTAATTTAATTTATTTCAAATCGGGTTTGTAATTTATGAATATTTTATTTATTATTTGATATGTTTGATTTGGTATTTGATCGCAGGTGTCTATTGTTTATATAGGTAATTTATCTTTTGGTGATGTATTGTAAATTCTGTGATTTGGTTATTTATATTTGTGATTTATTTGTAATTTTAGGGTTGGTTATGCAATTAATTATGGTTTGTTAAATGGAGTCGATTTGAAGGTAAATTTAAGGTCAGGGACGTATTAAGGGATTTTGCACAAAAATTTAATTGCAGATTTTCAAAACGTGCTCTCTCCGATATCTCAAATTGGGTTCTCGGTCACACCTTTTTGTGGCGCGCCATGTTAGTCTGCCTCACGTGGTCAACCGTACAGGACCGGCATTAAATAAAACGGTCCTCGGAAACAATTACAATATTTCCGTAACACTTTATTGCTTGAGCCTCTCTTTTAATGAAAATGGTGAGATTTATATAAAACAAAATTACTCAACTAAAACCATTATTATTTTGTGTTTTAAACTTATATTATTTTTATAAAAGTTTGTTAGTACGGTTCGGTGAGAGTTCGATTTTCCGGGTTCGAAAACGCACTTTTCCTTATAGAAATGGCTATACCAAACGAAAGAACACAAAAATACAAGCTCTTTAAGGTGAGGATCAATCTTGTCGGAGTTGTAATAAGGCCACAATTCAATTTTGAAAATTGCAATTTTCCCATAAGAAATACATGTAAGTGTATTAAAATGAAAAGGTATCGTTCATTCTGTTGGCGGTACGTGTGCTGTGCCTGGGTCGACAGTGACTAGTGGTGGGGAGATACCAGTCGCTCTCAGAGATCCGTCGCGTCAACTTTCAAAATTTTTGAGTTGGAACCGCTTAAGGGATGTTTGCAATGAGTTTAGCGCGTGTCAAAACCGCTCGAAGCCCCGTACGAGCCCCGGAGGGCGAAGGCGGGTGCGGAGAGAGTTTTGACAGCGCAACCACCTCCGAAACGAATTCACACAAAAGTGATTTTTTCGGAAATTTGTTGTTCGATCGGAAAATCGGATTCGGAAAATGCAAAATTCGCGGCAAAGCTGCTGATTGTCTGAATATATTAAACAAAACCGAACCAAACTGAACATGAAAGCTAATTTGCAGACAGGGCAAAAGAATTATTTAACTGCGGAATGCAAAACTTGAATATTAAAAATAATAATTTGACTTGAATAAATGCATTAAACTAACTGAATGTTATTAAAATTAATTTTGACTTACAAGGGGAAACCCGCAACTTTCCCTCACTGAATTGATTCATTTTCATTGTGTGTGTAGGTCTTATATTGGACTTCTACAGATGCAACAGAGAAAATTAAATTTGAATAATTATATATTGCTGATGAACTGCATAAAATTAACATAAATTTGGTAAGTTGTCAATGGAATTGCGTAAGATTGCAAAAATAATAACATACGCAAAGGATACTGGGATCGCATCCAGCTCTTGCTAATTTTTTTTATTTATTTGATTATTAATTCCCACCAGTATAATATGTCATCGTTCTCAAGCAAACCAAAGCGGTATAATAAACCCTACTCATAATCTGTAAACATTGAATGTTACCTTTACCTTTCAACAGTGAGGCACTGTGAGGAGTGTGTTTCGCATCCCCAGACCCCCCGGTCACGGCAACTTTGATTTATAATTTGGTCTAATAGGAACATTAGTTACTTGAGTGTGACTTGTTAAAGTTAGGATTAATTAGTTTTTCTAGTGATTTTTCTAGATCGGTTATGCCGATGTCATCAATTTATTACTAATAAAAATAAACTACACAAACCGGGGGTCTGGGGGTGTGAAATACCCTCCAGTGCCTCACTGCTGAAAGGTAAAACATTCAATGTTTACAGATTATGAGTAGGGTTTATTATAGTGTTTTGGTTTTCTTGAAAACGATGACATATTATATTGGGGAAATTCATAATCCTCTCCCCCCTCCCCGATTCTTAATCACACTGCTTTATATTTTTTGTGCTAAAAACTTTCACCATTATCGCTTAATACTGATAACCATAAATTTGAAAATTTATCAATCACAGTTTGCGTGTTACTAGGAGTGCTCCACACCCCGGTTTCGGCAACTTTGATTTATAATTTGGTCTAATTAGAATATTAGTTACTTGAGTGTGGCTTGTTAAAGTTAGGATTAATTAGTTTTTCTAGAGATTTTTTCTAGATCGGTTATGCTGATGTCTTCAATTTATTACTAATAAAAAATAAACTGCACAAACCGGGGGGTCTGGGGGGTGTGGAACACCCTCCAGTGCCTCACTGCTGAAAGGTAAAACATTCAATATTTACAGATTATGAGTAGGGTTTATTATAGCGCTTTGGTTTTCTTGAGAACGATGACATAAATTATACTAGGGGGAATTAATAATCAAATAAATAAAAAACAAATTGGCAGGAGCTGGATGCGATCCCAGTACCCTTCGCATATGTTTTTATTTTTTTGCAATTTTACGCAATTCCATTAACAACTTACCAAATTTATGTTAATTTTTATGCAGTTCATCAGTAATATATAATTATTCAAATTCAATTTTTTCGAAATTGGCAAAGAAGCTTGCCCTTGCACCTGTTGAAGTCCAATACAAGATCTACACGCACAACGAAAATGAATTAAATCAGTGAGAGGAAGTTGACGGTCTCCTATTGTTAGATAAAATTCTATAAAATAAAAATACGTTATTAATGAAATAATTGAACACATTTTGGGGCGGGCTAAAACTCGTAAACCCACGTTACAAGAGGTGGATAGGTGAAAGTCAAGAATAGAAATGATGAGAAATAAATTTAAGTTAAACCGGCTAAAAGATCATAAAATTTACATAAGCAATGACCTGACAGTTACGGAGGGGAAGATGCAGTCGGAAATAAAAAAAACAGGCGGAAGAGATAAAAAAAAGTCCGGAAAGAGAGTAAAGATAGGATACCAGAAACTGATATGCGGGGAAAAAATAATGAAGTGGAAAGAGAAAAGGATGCCTGCAAGAGGTGTCAAAAATTAGTAAGAGCAGAGAAACGGAGTAACGAATACGATACGAATGGAAAACCACGAAATGAAAGCAAAACAAAGGAGGAGAGGAGAAAACAGGACGTGAAGAGTTGGAACGTGGAACTTTGAAGCGCTGTTGAGAAGAGGAGAAATTATGAAACATTAAGAGAACTATCGAAATACAAAATCAATATAGAGGCGGTACAGGAGACGAGGTGGAGTGGCAATGGAAAAATACATACAGATGGATGGACGAGTGGGACGAGAAACACAGGTAGAATAAGAGCCAGGTAGATGGACGGAATGTTAAATAATTTTAGAGCTATGAGAGTGACGGAATAGAGAAATAAATGTCAAATCAAGGCGGTAGGAGAGAAATAATGAACGGAACGAAAACAAGTAGTACAACAAAGAAAAGAAGAAGTATTTCACCTTGTAAAATGAATTGTAAAAACTTTTAATGAAGTAGGAATACTTCAAAATAATTGTAATACTGTTAATAATAATGAGACTATAATCTGTTCATTTCATTTCGAAAAATGTCGGTGTACAGCTCTCGAATTAGTGCGTCCCAGCTCATCTTCTTGCTTTTTCTATTGCCTTTGCCAGGTTTCCTCTCGCCTCTTTCAGGTTCGACCTAAGTTGTTCCGCGTCGTTCCTGTTTCCGGCCAACTCTCGGTAATAAGTGCGCCTGGCTTTAGTACAGTTCCTGCGGAGTGCCGCAATCTCTTCCGTCTACCAGTAAACTGGCTGTCGTTTGCCGGATGACCTTGGCATCAACTGCTGCACGCCTGCTGCACGCCTGTTGCAGGAGTGCGTCCAATGAGAGACCAGAGGCGTCTCCAGGCTCCGCGTTGGCCAGAAATTCGGCCAGCTTCCCTTCATTGAGTTTCTTTCAGGCCCATCTCACAGGTGTTGATTTGGTGCTCACTGTGTTGGTAACCTGGAATTGCACGTAGCGGTGATCGCTGGCTGTCTTTTCGTCCAGGACCATCCACTCCGCAACCCGGCGCGATAGCGCCTGTGTTGCCAGTGTCACGTCGAGGATGGACCTGGATCTTCCTCTTTCGAATGTTGGCTGCTCTCCTGATTGAGGACGACCAGCCCGTACTCTGCAACAAGCTCCGCCAACAGAGCCCTCTCTGATCCTCCACTTCGGAACACTCATGTTCGGGATCTTCGGTTCGGGGAATTCCCATTCATGGGATTTACCATTGAAGTCTCCCCTATGAGCGCGGGCCTGCCTCTTGCTTGAACTTGATCAAGCATCCCCGAAAGTTCTACCTCCACCACCCTCTCCTGCTCGCTTGGAGAGTGGTAGCAGGAGTACACGTCAAATCCTTTCAACTCAACTCAGGCAAAGGAATTGCCTGCGTCGCTTCGCCTGGTGACCAGATCGTCTGCCACAATTATGGCCGCTCTTCCGTCCCTGTTCATTACCTGTCTTGCGACAGAGTTTGCTGCCCAGTGTGGGTTGGGCTCGCTGATTATCGCGACCCCGATATTCCTCCTGCGTATCGTTTCATACAGGAGGTCCTGGGCAGCCCTAGCGCAGTTAAGATTGAGGTGTAGCATCTGAACTCCTGCTGGGGCCCTTGCACTCTCGCACGTTGGTGCGGTGTGCGCCTCCGCAGTCAGTACACTTGGTGCTCGCGGTGCAGGTGGAAATCTTGTGTCCTTCCTTCTCGCAATTGAGGCACTTGTTCCCCTCTTCCCCGACACGTTGTTGGCGGGTGTTCTTTCCCAGCATCTAGAGCAGAATCCGAACCATTCCGACCTTAATCCAATTGTTGTAATTGCCTATCTGATCAGTAAGGTAAGTTCTTATTATATTTTAGCAGCTGCCACTTTTATTGCTCAATCTGTTTTGGATTCATTAAAAATCGTTCTCACCGCGTAACTTTTAGTTTCACGCAGCACCCTTGGTCGATATTCTGAGTCGTACCAATACGTACGTGCTGAGACCAAGTGCCACATCCTTTCATCTTGTAAACTGATAATGTTTTAGTTATTAAATTTAATATTGTTATAAAATTTTTGCTTTTATTGGAAAAGAGCAAGCAAATCAGTCTTAGGATCTACTGCCATAGCTCACCGTTAATAGCGAGGCTAGCCGAAACAAACATCAAGGGCTAAGTCACAATAAAATAATTTTTGTGACTGCAAAGTGTGTGTTCGCTGAACAAACATATTTGTTTTCAATCAGTAATAATGAATTGTGTCATCTCCATCTACAAATAGAAATGAAATGGCCTGGATCATCGAAAACAATCCTTTTGTGAAAGATTTGTTATTATTTGCAACTGAATTTTTTTAGTAATACTCTGTAATAATCGTAGAAAAATAATTAAAGATAACGGAGTATTGCACTTTTTATCTCCTGCGCATTTCATGTCGCACAACGGGACTTTTCTTTTAGTTTTACATATTACTGTATTAATATCATCAATATTACCATAAGTTTATATGTTTTTAAATGTATTTTCTTTGGCATGCATGGTTAAAAATGATAATTTTATAAGTAAAGCGCCCATTATTAAAATTAATCCTATATAACTGATATTGTTTATGCAAATGAATCTTTTATAAAGTAAAATTTAATCAAAGAAAATTTAAAATAGCTGAAACATGAGGACTAGTAACTCATTGCTGCTTTCATTATTTTGAACTTCCAATTTACGTGGTGTGCAGGTTTGCAATCTGACCTGACGGACGAAATTACCGCCTACGAAACTATCATCAATAATGGAATCAAGGAGGCCAATCAGTATCAGCTTCCCAAAGATAACGAGGAGTACAGACCACAGAAGAGTCATTTAGTTGAAGGTAAAAACATTTTGACTGAAAAATATTATAGGTATTAAATATAATTTTTAGAATTCGGTCATTGGGATTTTATTGTCGTGGGTGCGGGTTGTGGTGGAGCAGTTGTTGCAAATAGATTATCCGAAGTCAAACACTGGAAAGTATTGTTGATCGAAGCTGGAGGTTCCGAAACGAACTTTTCTGTTATTCCAGGCATGCATACTTATTTACACTTATCAAGATTTAACTGGGGCTATTACAGCACGGAGCAAAAATATTCATGCTTGGGTAAATCTATAGACTATTATTATTGCTTCGTACCAAGTTTTTAATGTATTTTAATTTACAGGAATGCGCGAACATCGTTGCCCCATTATAAAAGGACGAGCTTTAGGGGGGAACTAGTGCAATGAATACCGGGGTTTATTCAAGAGGCAACAAAAATGATTATGACAAATGGGTTGCAGAAGGAAATTCCGGCTGGACCTTCAAAGAAATTCTACCTTATTTTATCAAATCAGAAAATTTCCAAATGAATGGCGATTCTGGTTACCACGGAAAGGACGGTTACTGGAACGTGAAGCATAGTCGTCCAGTTCGTGAACAATTTAAAAATTTTGCAGTTGGTAGTCAACATGTGCATAATTTTACCAGTACGGATTATAATGGAAGAGACGAACTAGGCTTCTTTCAAATTCAATTTAATCAAAACCGACAATTTCGTGACAGCACCAATAACGCATTTTTAAAACCTATAAGAAATCGAAAAAATTTAAAAATTATAACTGATTCTTACGTCACCAAAGTGATGACATGGCACGGGGGGAAAGAAGTGCAGGGAGTTTACTTTTCAAAAAAATGGCAAACAATATAGTGCCAGAGCACGCATAGAAGTTATCTTGTCTGCTGGGGCAATAAATACTCCTCAAATATTAATGTTATCCGGCATTGGAATTCGGGATCACTTAAAAGATATGAAAATTCCAGTAATCCGTAATCTTCCTGTTGGAAAAACTCTTTACGATCACAACTCATTTTCCGGTTCTTATATTGGCACAAATCTCACTGCACCAGATTCAGGAGACTTAAAACATCAAATTATACAATTTTTAAATGATTATGGTCCTCTAACTAATCCTTACAACACCGTAGGTATTGGATTTTTTCAAACAAAATATGAAACAAATTCATCGTCTCCAGATTTAGAGATAGTAGTAAATGAAGTCGTCGGTTCGTTATTGGAATCATATTTTATTAACGATTTAAGAGTTAAAAACGAAATTTACATTGCCATCGCTGACAGTTTACGTGGCAATGGAATGAAACTGCACGCTGCACTATATACTCTTAAACCCCAGTCCGTCGGTTCGGTAACTCTCAAATCTAAAGATCCGTATCAACATCCAATAATTGATGTTAATCTTTTGTCAAAGGAATACGATATTGAGATTTTATACCAAGGAATTCTAACAATACAGGAAGTTTTAAAAGTAGAACCCTTAAAAAGAATTAATGCAACACTAATCCTAATTGATTATCCTCAATGTCGAAATTATGAATTGGGAAGCAAAGAGTACTGGTATTGTGCTATTCGACTTATAGCAGCATCGGGATATCATCAATGTGGAACTTGCAGAATGGGCTTCAATCCTATGACTTCGGTAGTAAACAGTTGGGGAATAGTTCATGGTTTTAAAAACTTACGAATTGCTGATGCCAGTATTTTTCCAACATTAATGGCTGGTCATACCGCCGCTCCGACTGTTATGGTAGGTGAAAGAATTTCGGATTTTGTAAAACTTCAATATGGAATACCTATTCAGCCAATAACAAATACTATTTTTTAATTATAGTACATGCTAGTATTACGTCAGCATTATTTTTTTTGTAATTTGTTGGTTGAGGAATAGTTCTGAAAATATACATACATATAATCATAAAAAATGAGGAAATTGGTAAATTTTTGAAAAGGACATAAAACGTAAAAATGTAATATCAGCATGACATTGGCCGCGTTCGACTTAGACGCTTACGCGTTGTTGGTACCAACGGACGCAAACGCTTAAAACACGCAAATTTTGCCGTTCGACTTAAAAATGAGCGCTTACAACGCTTACGCTGACGTTCCAACTCGAACAATATGTTAGCACCATCAGCGCTGCAATTTAAAATTATTTATTAAATTGTGTTCTTGTGTGGCTTATTTTTCTTTCAGAGTAAAACGTATTGTAAAACTCAGCTGGATTCGATTTTGACAATAGTAGGTATTTTTCGCATTGGTTGGAGTACGGTTCTGCTAAGCCTGATTCTTAAAAACATCACTTTTGACGTTAGCAGTGGCGCCTTGGTATAATTATATCAATAAGATCTGCCATTTTGCCCCAATTCCGATGCACACATACAAAATTCTTTGCGTCTGACCTCAATCAGACTGCAGGAACCCACTGATTCTGGGATGAAAATTACCGCAAACTGGCACTATAAACACAACATCACTGATCGAAGATCGTAAAGATGAAACTAGTTGTAGTTGTGGGCGACGGCACGTTGAAATGTTTCCAGCAGCAGTGAATTCGTGTTCCTGTTAAGGTTATACCAAAATATTGGTTGGTTGACTCGAAGGAAGCTAAACATCCGGTGACTTAGAGATAGCGTATTGTTAAGAAGGTAAAAGTGCTCTCTCGGTCCGAAAATATTTGAATCGTCTTCGCTTACAACGAAGGTAAATAAACAAACACGGGTAGGGTGCGCGTTGCCAACACACATGTGCTATCGAAAAACGCAGATAACACGCCAGAATTTTCAACCTTGAAAATTTTGTACTTTTAAATTTCCCAAATAAAATATAAATCATTTTTGCTCGCGCGCTCGTCGTGTTAGACTCACTCACGTGGTTAACCGTACAGGACCGGCATAACTCAAATAGTATACGGAATATTTCAATAACACAATAAGTGGTAACAGTTTCCCGCAAAAATGAAACAGTTTCCCGCTTACGGCGATTTTTGTCTTCTCCGATTCGTTCGGAGGTCAGTTACCAGAGAACCAATACAAAAATCTGACAAAACGACGACTGTCCAATTTCACACTAGCGACGGGTAACATCAGTTCCATCCCAATAACTCAAACTTCCAAAATCGATGCACCCCTAACATCCTATATGTCGACCTCTACCAATGCTGCCTCTCGCTACTAAATCACGCCACATCCATATGGCGTCAAAACAAAATTTGCTGATATATATCAAATACCCCACAAAAGTTATATATTACAAATAAACAACCAAAACCTTGGTGCATATGGTATAATAATCATGCTAAAATCAAATCGCCGTACCATAATTACCAATTATTCAAATATTTTATAAATTCTATAATTAAAACCGATTATAAATTGAACTGACTTAACTTGATCCAAAGAGTAATAGCCTTTTGCATAGGACACCCTGCATATATTTCGGACTTCCTTTTGCAAAGATACAACCTAAGTCGTTTACCCGTTCCTTAAAGGGGGTACTCGAGCATTTTAATACCTCAAAGATGTTGCTAGTGCCTTGGGGGAGGACTACTGGCTTTTCGAAGAACGGAGAACAGGCACACAAAGTGAGCTCCTGCTCAGATTCAAACTGGGGCGCTTTTGCAGTTAATCACGCTAACAACCAGGCCAATGACCGTTGTAACAGAAATTTGTTAAAATCAATTTCTGTTACTAATTTTTACACCACCCTGTTTTGGAACGTCCTATTTTGAAATGTATTTTACATTTATTCTAAATGCATTCAAAATTATTGGTTAAAATATTGAAAGTTATCAGCAAGGCAAAAGGAAATTTTGATTGTAGAGAGTCGGGCGGCACGTTTCGCTAGTGAATATGAATATGGTTAGCGTTTTAATTCCGATGAATTAAATAATTAAATGTCCTGTGGTGGCTTCATATATGGTTGACGTCGCTGTATTGTTTTTGAATTGGAAAGTTTTAGCCAGCAAGTTATAACGCCATGTTTGGCGTTTTCGTTTTGTTTCTTTTTGAATGGTTGGCTGGTTAAATGGTTAAAGTCCATCGGTATTTTTTAGATAAGAGGTGCTTCTGTTCTGGATGTTTGGGTGTCCATAGAGGGTTGCTCCTTCCGGTGCAATAGGTCGCAGTTATCGTCGTTTTGACGGAATAATTATGTGGTCCATCGATTTGTCGGTCAAGGTGTGCTACCAATTTTTCCGCTAGGCCGATTATGCTATACTATAGATTGGAGCTACCGATTTTCTTCTGATTTCTCTTATTGGTGTTTCTATCCGCTTCCGGAAGTTTATTATTAGCATCGACAGGCACCGGATGTGACCGTAGGCATATTTTGTTTAATAAATTTTCAACGCTGCGTTTGCTAACTAATTGCCCTGCGTTTATTGACTTTGATTAATAAGACCGGTGTTTCTCATTTGTTTAATAAGATTTTTGTGTGTTCTTTAGTTTTAAATTTTAAACTTAGGCAAACCCGGAGTTTGTTAACATCGAACCAGGAATATACTAAAATTTGAAGGATTCCCACTGACAAAGAATATTTTTGACAAGATAAATACGATTCTCTTGTGCGGAGCTGGGTGCATTTTAAAGCTTTAAAATCATGCAATGCTTGTTATTCAGTGATAAAATCCTTCAGAAATTTGCAGTAATTTCTGTTCTCTTTCTCCATGATGACCTTTCCATGCTTATCCTTCTCTATGTTGCAGCGTGTCTTGTATCCATCTTTTCCTGCCTTATATCTCTATAAAACTCTCGTACTTTTGATTGATTGTATTTTGTCTCCATGTCTTTTACTCTTCTCTCGTAGTATTCTCTTTTCTTTTTCTTAAGACACTGCGTGCTTTCTTGATTTGGTTTTCATATTTCTTTTCTTTTGACTATTTCTTTTGACACTCTTCATCAAACCATTTTTTCCCCGGTATCTTCTTGGGTCTACCTAAGATAACCTTTGTCGCCGTTTTAACCGTCTCTGCTATGTTTTGCCATAGAGTATCTACATCTATGTCCGTCTCTTCTTGTAAAGTCTGAAATCTATTTGCAACCTCTACTTGGTACGCATCCCTATATGCTGGTCCCGTCAATTTGTCCAAATCAAATCTCGGCATAGACTGCTTCCTTCGTCATCTCTACTTTGTATTTGTATTCTTAATTTAATCCTCGTAACCACTAAGTTGTGGTCCGTCTTGGCGTTTGCGCCTCTAAAACTCCTTACGTCTAGGATACAGCTTCTATGCCTACCATCTACCATTACATGGTTTATTTGATTTTAGTACGGCCGCCGTTAGAATTTCACATCACTTTATGAATTCTTTTATGTGGGAAAACTGTACTGCTGATTATCAAATTTTTAGAGGTTGCCCAGTTAATCAACCTTCTTCCATTGTTGTTGGATTCCTCGTGTAGACTTTCCAGTCATATTGTTGGCATGTATATTACTTCTTTGTTAATTTTGCGTTAGCATCTCCATAACGATCTTCACATCATGCCCGGGTAATTGAGTTATAACTGTTTCTAATTGCTCATAGAAATCATCCTTTACTGTGTCATCTGCGTCTTCTGTAGGGGCGTATGTATATATTAATCACATACATACATATTAAAGAGCTTACCTCTGATCCTTATTGCACATATCCTGTCATCAACCGGCATAAAACCCATAACCGCTTTGTCTATCGATTTCTTCTTCTTCTTCTTAAATTAAGCCTAAGGCTTTTTAAAATTTTAAAGCATCAGGGTTTTATTGCGTTGGGCTGTCCTGGGATATCGACTACCAACTGTCTCGCCATCTTGTGCGCGGTCTTCCTGGAGGCCTCCGACCATCCACTTTTCCATCCCTCGCCAATCGAGCCAATCGGTTTCGGTCCATTCTACCCACATGGGCATTCCACTCCTCCTTCGTTGCCTGCCCCACCTCACAATGTCCTGCACCTGACAGTTCTTTCTAATGGTTTTATTTTTTACTTGGTCTCAAGCGTTTTACCCACTATGGACCTTAACACCTTCATCTCCGTTGTTCTGATTGTTTGCTTGGCTTTCCTGTTATCCGGTCGTGCCTCTATTGCATAGGTCATTATTGGTCGAACGCAGGTTTTATAGATTCTTACTTTGCTGTCGATGCCAAGAAATTCATTGCGCCATATGACCTCTCGTAAGCTTTCCGCTATTGACGCCGCTTTAGTAGTTTGGGCGTATACTTCTCTTGCCTCTATCGATTTGTTTACAATAAATCCAACCCCATTTCGTACCTTTCGTTCTTTCCACTATAGTTCACCGTTGACCCTGGTTCAGCCACCTTACTTCTCGAACACCGCATAAACCTATTTTCAATTTATTTAATTCTCTAATAGCGGATTGCACTGCTCCAGATCTAAAAAAACTTAACACATTCCACGTTCCAAATCTTACTCTTTTTCCATCGCAATTGTAGTCTATCTGAGATCAGTACAACATCCGAGGCATTATTAATAAGATTTACAACAATGTAATTTTTACGGAGTGAGGTTGTTAGCCTTGCGTCCAACCCTTCTCCTTCATCCGGGCTTGGGACCGGCATCGACAGCTGCTGTGCTACTCAATCCACCCAACAGACTGCTTCTGGCGGAGTTACTTGCACTGTTACAGTACTTGCACTGTTAAAGTATTCACAAAATTTGTAGTAAAATTTAGCCACGACCTGAATCAGGTTTTAGTAAATTCGGCTTCAAGGCAAAGGTGTCATCGCTAACAATCACAAATAACAATTTGAAATTGAATCCAAGTAAAACTGTCACTCTGGCGATGATATCACCAAACTACGTGCGCATCACGTGCTCATTACTAACCGTTTCAAAACCAGCAGAGAAGCAAGCAGGAAATCCATCAGCAAAACAAGCGTCGTGTTAGGTGGGATTTAGAAAACAAACTTGTTGCCGGTTTTAATTAGATTCAAAAGTAGGAAATAGAGGAAGGTGGAGAGAACTTGAAGAGGCCCTTTAACCAAAAATTAAAGGACAATAAAACGCTAATAAAGAAGAGGAGGAACAACAATGTCGTTAATAGGATGCGACTTTAAAAGCAACAAAAGAATAAACAAACAAATTTATTTCCGGAATTCAAAGAGATTTAATAAGATTTCAATGAAAATATTTCCTGGTTGTGGTGTCAAGACAATTTGCGATATTTTTCATTACTTTTGTAATTGAATCAAATATTTGCTTGGAAGAATTTATTTGTTGCTTTAAAAAATTTTTGTTGTTCTGCTGGTGATTACTTGTTCTTAACTCTTAATTCTCTTCATTTATGATTAAAATCTGTTTAGTGTTGAAACTGTTTTATTTAATAGTCGGAACGGCGAAATGGTGAAAGGAGATGTCCTGGAACATAGATCATAGAGAACAATACTTTTGTGAAAAATTTATTATTTGCAACTGAATATTTAAGCAATATCCTGTAATAATTGTAGGAAAATGAGTAAGTCTAAAGGAGTATTGCACTTTTTATCTCTCAAGCATGCTATTATTACAATAACGGCGACTTATGCTTTGGTTTGATGTATTACTGCATAATATCTTCAATATTACCATAAGTTTACGTTTTTATGGGCATTTTCTCTGGCGAACTTGAGTAAATACGATAATTTTATAAGTAAACCGCCTATTATTAAAATTAATCATAAATAACTGATATTGTTTATGCAAATTCACCTTTTTAAAAAGTCACATTTGACCGAATAAAATTTTAAAAAAGCTGAAGAATGAGGACTAACAACTTCATTGTTGCTGTCATTGTTTTAAACTTCCAATCTTCGTGGGGTGCAGATTCGCAATCCGATCTAACGGATGAAATTACAGCCTACGAAACTATCATTAATAAAGGAATTAAGGAGGCCAATGAGTATCAGCTTCCCACTGATAACGAGGAGTACAGACCACAGAATAGTCATTTAGTTGAAGGTAAAGAAATTTTGAGTACAACATTTTCCTTAAATTTCATTTTTAGATTTCGGCCAATGGGATTTTATTGTTGTGGGTGCGGGTTGTGGTGGAGCAGTTGTTGCAAATAGATTATCCGAAGTCGAACACTGGAAAGTATTGTTGATCGAAGCTGGAGGTTCCGAAACGAACTTTTCTGTTATTCCAGGCATGCATATCTATTTACACATCAAGATTTAATTGGGGCTATTACAGTACCGAGCAGAAATATTCATGTTTGGGTAAATCTTTAGTTAGACTACAATTAATGCTTCTTATTCAGCTTCCAACGTCTTTTAATTTTATAGGAATGCGTGACCATCGTTGCCCTATCGTGAAAGGCCGAGCTTTAGGGGGTGGTAGTGCAATAAACCTCGGGTTTTATACCAGAGGCAACAAACATGACTATGACAAATGGGTTACAGAAGGAAATCGGTTGGACTTTTAAAGAAATTCTACCTTATTTTATTAAATCAGAAAATGTCCACATGCTTGGAGATTTTGGTTACCACGGAAAGGATGGGTACTGGAACGTTAAACTTGTTCGTCCAGTTAGCGAACAATTTAAAGATTTTCTAGTTGGCAGTCAACATGTGCGTAATTTTACCAGTACAGATTATAATGGAAGAGACCAATTAGGATTCTTTCAAATACAGTTTAATCAGAACCGACAATTTCGTGACAGCACCAATAACGCATTTTTAAAACCTATAAGAAATCGAAAAAATTTAAAAATTATAACTGATTCTTACGTCACCAAAGTGATGACAAGGCACGGGGGCAAAGAAGTGCACGGAGTTCAGTTTTCGAAAAATGGCAAACAATACAGTGCCAGAGCACGCGTAGAAGTTATCTTGTCTGCTGGGGCAATTAATACTCCTCAAATATTAATGTTGTCCGGCATTGGAGTCCGGGATCACTTAAAGGATATGAAAATTCCAGTAGTCCGTGATCTTCCAGTTGGAAAAACACTTTACGATCACAACTTATTTTTTGGTGCTTACATTGATACAAATCTCACTGCACCAGATCCCGGAGATTTAAAACATCAAATTATACAGTTTTTAAATGATTACGGTTCTCTAACAAATCCTACAAACTGCGTAGGAATTGGATTTTATCAAACAAAATATGAAACTAATTCAGCTTCCCCAGACTTAGAGATAGCTGTAAATGAAGTTGTCGGTTCGTCAGAGTCCTATTTTGGTAACGTTTTAAGACTTACAAATAAAACCATGTTTGCTATTATTGACAGTTTACGTGGCCATCAAGCAAAACTGCAAGCTTCAATATTGACTCTTAAACCGCAATCGGTAGGTTCCGTAACTCTCAAATCTAAAAATCCGTATCAGCATCCGAATATCGATGCTAATCATTTGTCAAAAGAATATGACATTGAAATTTTATACCAAGGAATTCTAACAATTCAGGAAGTTTTAAAAGCGGAACCCTTACGAAGAATTAATGCAACACTAATCCTGGTTGATTATCCTCAATGCCGGAACTATAAATTGGGAAGCAAAGATTATTGGTATTGTGCTATTCGACTAATTGCAGCATCGGATATCATCAATGTGGGACTTGCAGAATGGGCCCTAATCCTATGACATCGGTTGTAAACAACAGGGGCATAGTTCATGGTTTTAAAAACTTACGAATTGCTGATGCCAGTATTTTTCCAACATTGGTGGGTGGTCACACCGCTGCCCCAACTGTTATGGTTGGTGAAAGAATTTCAGATTTTGTAAAACTTCAATACGGAATACCTATCCAGCCAATAACAAATACGATTTATTATTAGTATTTAAATGTTACATGTATCAGAATTGAAAATAAATGATTGTTATAGCATTTTGATTTGCTCGTTACATAAAAAATTAGCTTAGCATGCGGGTCAGCGTTTGGACGTTTATCGATACCTAAATTTATTTACCTCACAAGGCGGCGTTTTTACGACTTTTAAAAACAATATACTTGGCCATTATGTAGCTCAAGGATATGTTGCCACAATTTTTTTAGCCGTTTGATCTTAATTCAGCTAGCTCTGCTCTGTAGTCTCGAGCGACGGTAGAACGTTCCTCTGAAAAGTAATGTGATGCTCTCTTGGGTGTTTAAATAAAATACTAAATTCAACAAATCACAAAACTTAACTTTATTAAAACCTGAAAGTTTCACATCGTGAATTTCAAGTAACAACGCAGTGAAGCTATTTAAAAAATCTTTTCTTAATAAGGTAAAGTTCCAAATGAGCTCGAGTAAAAAAATTACCTTTGACACAAAACTGATGTTGCAGCTTGTAATATTACTTTTATATTAAAACTAGGGGGCTCCGCCCTGGCTACGCGGCCCAACCCCTGGCCCGCATCGCGGGCCAATTTGCGTTTGAGCCGCTCACGTTTTGCCCGCTTGTAATTGTATATAAATAAAAAATCCTTCAAGTTATTAAACTTCTTTCCTTACGACATTTGTTGAATCATAAATCAACCATATTCAGCAAACATCACCTACTACTGACTTTCACCGCAGATGTCGCCATCCATGCCACCTTTTGAAATTTCTTTATTAATTAAACAAAAAATAAAGAAACAAAATACCAATATAGAAAAAAGCGAAGTGTTGTTCGCCGGTGTCAAGTGCTGGGATTAAGTCTTGTACAGGATCGTCTTTGGTATAATTTCGTTTTTTTGTGAGGTTGATCCAACGGCAACGCTTGAGTGTTGGATCTTGTTTTGGTTATCCTGATTAGTTCTAACTTGTCATGCTTGCATTTCGTCTTTCTGGCGTATGGGAAGATTTACTTTTCGTGCAAATGTACGTTTCTCTCCATACCATTTCTTTTATATAATATGCAGTTAATGAATCGGCTCATCGGATAATACATCGGGATAATCGGATAATCGGTTTACATAAGATTACATAATGATTAAGAGATCGGTATGATATCGCTACCTCTAACATAAATATGATCAGTTGCCACAAACCTGGTTTATATTATCCTCCGTTGTATGCCTTTATAAAAACGCGTTTTTATATATATTATATATTATACATAATGTAAAATCTGAGCGTTGTATCTTCGCGCTGCATTTTACGTTGCAAAAAAACCCTTACCTTTTTACATTATAGGGTAGATACATAATGTAAAATCTGAGCGTTGTATCTTCGCGCTGCATTTTACGTTGCAAAAAAACCCTTACCTTTTTATATTATAGGGTAGATATAAAATCTGCGCGTTGTATCTGCGCGTTGCATTTTACGTTGCATAAAAACCCTTACCTTTTTATATTATAGGGTAGATATTCGCAGTGTTTAAATTTAAATTTAGCGCGTGGAATTACGCCATCTCGGGGCGGTAATAAGGAAATAGCTCGTCGCTTCACCGGGCATTGAGGGGTTGTTGCCAGGTAGTTGAGCATTGTACACTCGGAGTGGCCGTTGTTACTATAATTGTGATATAAAAATATTCATTTACAAAGAATTATAAGTAAGAAAATTTAAAATACTTAAATATTGCAAATAAACTTATGTGAGTTAAAATTATTGTAAGTAGAATTTATATAATATTAACAAAAGTCAATAATATTGATTATGATTGAATAGCTGGATACCCGACTTCGCCGGGGTCTCCCTATAATTAAAATACTTTGCCTTTGTGTGAAGTATTTAGATTTTTCCGAGTATCCTGCTTCGCTTAAGGTTTTCTTCTCGACGGCAAATCTTGCTTCCCGTTGCTAGAGCGTTTCAGAATGATTTTTAGTGTTCCCGTTGTCGAGTGTTTCAGAACGGTTTATATTGTACTCTACAATTTTCTCTACAGCTTTTCTTCTCCAGTATTTGAAATCACTTATAATAGTGTAGGTACTGAATGTAAATATACCAACGTAAAATTACCATATATCAATTACAGGTATTGGCAATGGGAATCTCGTTAATCCATTCATGCTCGTCCGCAATTTTTCACTTTTTTTTTAAATTAAGCTTTTCGGTCCCGGTTTTTTAGCGGAAAACCTCTTTAGGGTCCTAGAGAGTAACTGTGCAAAATTTGGTTGAGATCGGTCGAACGGTTTTGGAGTTATTAAAATAAAATTGTTGCTTGCCGTAACCTATTAGCTTCACGTCGAATCAAGGCAGCATCTTCGTTTTCTTTACTTCTAGCATTGGCTATTCTCAACCTATTAGCTTCACGTCGAATCAAGGCAGCATTTTCGTTTCCTTCAGTTATAACGATATATTCACGACGGGCCTTTTCTCGCTCCGCCTTCCGTCTTTTTACTGCTTCTCTCTGGACCGCTACTTCCTCATCAGATTTTTCTTGCTTAAGAGCCGTATTTGAAGACTTTCCAAGTTTAATTCTTTTAGGCGAAGGTGTTTCTGAAATATCTGTTATAGATAACTTTCTTTTATGACACTCGTTAATATTTTCCGTTCCATTAATATCGTCATCAACAACAATATATTCAATTTCGGACATCTTTTCTTTTTTAGTTTATAGATATGATGATATATATAATTATTTATATATATAATAAATTGTAGTTGGTACATAGGGATTATCGGTTTAACGAAATCCATAACGTGATAATACAGCCTCTTGTTGAGAAAGCTTAAACAACCTCATTTTTAAAGAAATTAATGCTTATAAAATTTTTCTTCTTTGATAAAATCCTCTTAATACCTTTGAATAGCAAGCTTGTGTTTGAAGTTGGAAGAATATCTCGATTCGACTATTTCATTGGTCGAAAAATTTTTCTTTTGGGTTGGTATAATAAATGAACGAACCAATCAGAAGCGCAAAGGACACAAACACACACACACACACTGAGAAATATATATTAGATAAGTTTCATCCCTTCGTGCGAGGAAGCCATATTGATTTTGTTCAGCGTCGGTTGTTTGAAATGGCTTTGTCGATATTTTGTTTTATGTGTTTTTAAAGTGGCTTGGTGGTTGTTGTATTTGTTTAAATTGTGGATTGGCACTAATTTAATTTATTTCAAATCGGGTTTGTAATTTATGAATATTTTATTTATTATTTGATAGGTTTGATTTGGTATTTGATCGCAGGTGTCTATTGTTTATAGTATAGGTAATTTATCTTTTGGTGATGTATTGTAAATTCTGTAATTTGGTTATTTATATTTGTGATTTATTTGTAATTTTGGGGTTGGTTATGCAATTAATTATGGTTTGTTAAATGGGGTCGATTTGAAGGTAAATTTAAGGTCAGAGGCGTATTAAGAGATTTTGCACTTTCGTGCAGATTTTCAAAACGTGCTCTCTCTCCGATATCTCAAATTGGGCTCTCGGTCACACTTTTTTCGCGTGCGCGCGCCATGTTAGTCTGCCTCACGTGGTCAACCGTACAGAACCGGCATTAAATAAAACGGTATTTGGAAACAATTACAATATTTCCGTAACTCTTTATTGCTTGAACTTCTCTTTTAATGAAAATGGTGAGATTTATATAAAACAAAATTACTCAACTGAAACCATTATTATTTTGTGTTTTAAACTTATATTATTTTTATAAAAAGTTCGTTATTACGGTTCGGTTACATTTTTTTGTCCTTGACATGAGTTGAAAATATAAGTCATCGAATCTATTTGCATTGTTGTGACGACAGTTGCTGATTTCTACAAGAAGCTTTGAGGCTGACCAAAATGAGCTTGACGGTACGTAAATTCCTCAATGAGATACTAAACGATAATTCAAAACGATAACGGTACGGCAAACGATTGTTGCTCGAACAACACTTAACATCGCAAATGATTCCTAAAATCACGATCAAGAATTAATTTATTAGACGACATTAAAGCTGGAAAAATTATTTAACGTGTAAAAAAACACAGAGTGACTTGCCTTGAAGGAATATCAAGACCTACTGACGATACATAAAAGAGGAGGGGGTAGCGGTCGGAAAATGCAAAGTTCGCGGCAAAGCTGCTGAATGTCTGGATATTTTGAACAAAACCGAACCAAACTGAACATGAAAGCTAATTTGCAGACAAGGCAAAACAATTATTTAACTGCGGAATGCAAAACTTGAATATTAAAAATAATAATTTGACTTGAATAAATGCATTAAACTAACTGAATGTAAAATTAATTTTGACTGATAAAATTGATAAAATTTTATAAAATAAAAGAACGTTATTACTGAAATAATTGAACAAATTTTGGGGCGGGCTAAAACTCGTACACCCACGTTACAAGAAGTGGATAGATGGGGAATCAAGAATGGAAATGATGAGAAATAAATTTAAGTTAAACCGGCTAAAGGATCAGAAAATTTACATAAACAATGACCTGACAGTTACAGAGGGAAAGATACACTCGGAAATAAGAAAACGGGCGGAAGAGACGAAAAAGTCCGGAAAGAGAGTAAAGATAGGATACCGGAAATTGATATGCGGGAAAAAAATATTAAAATGGGAAAGAGAAAAAGGATGCCTGCAAGAGGTCTCAAAAAATTAGTAAGAGCAGAGAAAACGGAGTAACGAATACGAAACGAATGGAAAACCACAAAATGAAAGCAAAAAAAAAGAGAAGAGAAGAAAACAGGACGTGAATAGTTGGAACGAGGAACTTTGAAGCGCTATTGAGGAGAGGAGAAATGTATGAGACATCAAGAGAACTACCGAAATACAAAATCAATATAGAGGCGCTACAGAAAACGAGGTGAAGTGGAAATGGAGAAATAGATACAGATGGATGGACGAGTGGAACTAGTAGCACAGGTAGAATAAGAGTCAGGTGGATAGACGGAATCTTGAGTAATTTTAGAGCTATGGGAGTGACGGAATGAAGAAATAAATGTTAAATCAGAGCAGTAGGAGAGAAATAATAAACGGGACGAAAACAAGTAGTACAACAAAGAAAAGAAAGAGTATTATACTTTGTAAAATGAATTGTAAAAACTTTTAATGAAGTAGGAATACTTCAAAATAATTGTAATACTGTTAATAATAATGAGACTATAATCTGTTCATTTCATTAGAGCAGTAGCTAAATAAATTCATATCATAGCAATATATTTCTGGGAATAAGATTTATTTTAATTTAGTTATCCATACACGCTGTATGTAGATAATGCATATTGCTAAAGTAGTTAAATTAAAGAAACTACATAATAACTTTATGATAAATATTTATTATATTTATTTAATAATTTTAATAACTTTATATAAAGTTTTTATTTAATTAATTAAAAACTAGAATTTTAAAATATTCTAAAACAAGCAGAAGAAGAAGACGAAGGTTTTATTTAAAATGAATACTTTTACATCTCATTTATTAAAAATATACCTAAATTATACTAATAAATTACATTGGTAATTGGGTCAATGGGTACTCCATATTGAAGTTTAATAAAATCTGAAATTCTTTCTCCAATCATAACAGTCGGAGCGGCGGTATGACCAGCGACCAATGTTGGAAAAATACTGGCATCAGCAACTCGTAAGTTTTTAAAACCATGAACTATTCCTCTGTTATTTACAACAGAAGTTTTAGGGTTGCGACCCATTCTACAGGTCCCACTTTGATGGTAGGAAGATGCTGTCATTTGTCTAAAAGCACAAATCCAATAATTCTTGCTTCCCAATTTATGGTTTCTGCATTGTGGATAGTCAACCACGATTAGAGTGGCATTAATTCTTTTTAAGGGTTCCGTATTTATAATTTTCCTGATTATTTGAATTCCTTCATACAAAATCTCAACATCATACGTTTTGGCTAAAAAGTTAGCATCTATGTTTGGATGCTGATATGGATCTTTAGATTTAAGAGTTACCGAACCTACCGATTGAGCTTTAAGCACAAACTGAAAAGCATTCAATATGCTTTGGTAGTCTAAACTGTCCATGATAGCTTCATAGGTTTCCTTCTTAAGTCTTAAATCTCGAACTAAAAAGTTTTTAATGAATCGGCCAGACTTACTACCATCTCGAGATCTGGGTATGTTGGATTTGTTGCTAATTTAGTTTGGTAGAATCCAACAGCTTGATGTTGGTATACATTGTTAAAGGACCGTAATCGTTCAAAAAATTTACAATTTGTTGCCTTAAGGTTAGATTTGGTTCGGAGAAGTTTGTGCCAATATAAACACCGTAAAACACGCTGTGATCATAAAGAGTTTTGCCAACTGGAAGATTACTGATTGGCGGAATATTCATGTCTTCTAGATGATCTCGAGGTCCAACGCCGGATAACATTAAAAGCTGAGGAGTATTGATTGCCCCAGCTGACAAAATAACTTCAATACCTGCTCTCGCATTATAGAGTTTACCATCTTTTGCGAACTGAACTCCAATTGCAATTTTGGTTAAGGAATTTATAAGCACTTTGGTGACATAGGCATTGGTTATAATTTTTAAGTTTTTTCTATATCTTATAGGTTCCAAAAATGCGTTATTGGAACTATCGCGAAAGTTTTGAAAGTTATTTACTTGTACTCGAAAAACTCCCAATTCATCTCTTCCATTATAATCTTCGTTTCTAAAATTCTGCACAATTCTGCTGCCTTCAATAAACCTTTTGAATTGCTCACCGAGTGGTTTAATATACTTGACGTTCCAGTTACCATTTCTTCCATGGTATCCAGGATCTCCATTCACCTGAGAATTTTCCGATTTTATGAAATACGGTAGGATTTCATCGTAAGTCCAACCGGGATTTCCTTCCGCAGCCCATCTGTCATAATCTTCTTTGTTTCCTCTCGAATAAGACTCGTAGTTTAATGCACTACTGCCCCCTAGGGCACGCCCTCTCACAATAGGACACCGATTTCCACGCATTCCTAAAAAATTTAATTATGATAGATAAGGCGCTTATCTAGTGAGAGTTATAGATTTACCTAAGCATGAGTACTGCTGCTCGGTGCTGTAATAGCCCCAATTAAATTTTGATAAATGTAAATAAATATGCATGGCTGGAATAATAGAAAAATTTGTTTCGGGACCTCCAGCTTCTATCAGCAAAACTCTCCAATGTTGGACCTCGGATAATCTATTGGCAACGACTGCTCCACCACACCCGGAACCCACAACAATAAAATCCCACTTTCCAAAATCTGAAATATTAATTTAAAACAAAATTTGTTTCTCAAAAATGTTTTTACCTTCAACAGGGAGGTTGTGGTGTGGTTTATACTGTTCATTATCTGTGGGCAGCTGATATTGATTAGCTTCGTTGATTCCAGTTTTAATGAGTTTTTCGTAATAATTTACCTCATTCACTAGATCTTCATTCAAATTGCTACTTTCAGAAAATTGAAAAGATAATAAAAGAAAAACAAATTTCATGGTGAATTCGCTAGTTTCCATTGCTAAACCACTTCTAAATTTGTTGTAAACCTATTCGTCTTTTTAAAGATTAATTTGCACCATATCTAATGCACCGTTTAATGTTTAGATAAGTTTAAAACAGAGTAGGTACTAATAATTATATTACTACACAGTAAAAAAAATTATTATCCTATGTAAAAAAAATTTACAGTGTAGCTTTATGAAAAAGTTTATATTTTATATTGCGATGTTACACATTTGGTTGATAAGTCTAACAAAAATGAATTGCATAACATTTATTCATGAAAAACATAAAATTTGTTATAATTTAACTCAGCACGGAGTCACTCGGTATTTTGGAAAACTCTGACTCGCCTAATGCAGTTAAGTACGCTCCCCTGTTTGGATACATTACAAATGATTTCCTTTAGCTGTCTAGCAATTATGTTACTTCGATACCGACTGCTCAAAATTAATCAAATAAATTACACTTTTGAAGGAAATTACAATAATTGCAAAACTTAAAAATAATTTTTCTTTAAAAAAATATATGTGTAGCTGTCAACTTTTTCTGAACCAATACCTCAATAAACAAATAATATCAATAATTCATTTTTTTACCTGATGTATCGCATATACGTGTTTTAAAGTACAACACTTGGAATATGTCGCACCTCATTAATTTTAAGATAAATAATTAATTACGATAAAAGTACAAATGTGAAGGCATTGCATTTATTTTAAGAGATTTGTTCTAAATTATAATAAATAAAACAATTTTAAGATTTGTTTTCTGTTTCTTTTGCACATTACAGCGATAAAGATATTTCTAAAATACCCATATCAATATCAAAATGTTAAACTGAACCGAGACTAATTGTAAACCAACCCAAAATCTGATGAAAATGTTATTGTTAACCTCAATTAAAACAGAAACGCAGTGGGCATTAGCTTTTACAGTCCGTAAATGAAAGTAATTTTGTTAGGTATGCAGCCACATCTACGTTTGTATGTTGGGTTGCATAAGTTTGTTTCATAATAGAAAGAATTTTGGTTATACACAGGGTGTCCCTGTGACCTTGGTAAACCTTGAGGTGGCGATAGAAGACACTTTTTTAAGATATAACCTGCATTGTCATGGATGATGTATGAATCCTCAGTCTAAGTATGCAAGTTTATTCCAACAATCATTTAATAATATAATAATTTGAATTGTATTCCTGCACTAAAGATGTTAATTAATTCAGTTCTCTATACAGTTATGCGTGTATCAAAAAATTGAATTGCATAATTAATGAAGGAATTAATTAATTCAGCCAACTCTCTGTTTACAATTACATATAACCCATTATGTTATGTACAGTGCTTCAATCAATAACTAATGAAAGGATTAATTAGCAAAGACCAGCAGTGTAGCGTAAAGCATACACCGGCCGACTTTAAAGCGGTAGACCGTGGTTCGATTCCTAGTCGAGTCGGATACACTGCTGTGATCAAAGGTCCAATATCAATCTGTGGACCATGGGGAAGGCAACGGAAACCACCCCATTAATTATTTTCCCCTAGTAAAGTCAGCTTGGCTTCAGCTAAGTTGACTCCAACATCTGGATACGGATAGGCACCGAAAGAAGAAGAAGAAGATTAATTAGCAAACTGTCTAATTACCGGTCAGAATATAACTATTCATTATAAATTCTTAGAATCAATGTATAACCCACCAATTGGATTTGCAAAAGTATTTTAATCAAATTAATCTGCGGATTAAATCGCGAATTAAACTAAATCAAAATTTCAATTCATCACGTTTGGATTCTAGTGCGCTAGAATCCGCTCTATTTAACTACTTTATAAATCATAATAACGCTCAATGAATAAATTCGGTCTAACCAAATACTGATGTATTTATATTTCAAGTTTCTTAAATCAATCCATATTAAATTTTTAAAATTTACCAAATTTTGTTAAGTCATCAGTGAAAATTACCAAATTTTAATCATGGAAAATCTGGAAATTCGGAGAATTTATTTTAGGAAGTTTTGTGGGAACTTGATGGCTTAAATGTTTTTTAGTTTAAAAATTAAATCGTTTTTGATTCAACATTGTAACTGATGCTTTGTCCAAAAATTCAACTGTTTTTTTAAATACTTGAATGCTTTTGTTCCATAATACAGCTGCTTTGTTCAATAATTTAGCTACTTGGTTCAATAATTCATTTATTTATTCAACAGTTCAAATATCTTTTGTTTGATAATTTAATTCATTCCAGTGGTTTTTGGTTCAATAATATAACCGGTTTTTTGTCAAAAATTTAACTGTTTCGTTCAACCATTAACTGCTTTTGTTCAATAATTCAACTTGTTTTTCCAACAATATAAATATTGTTGATTTTATAATTGAATTGGTTTTGGTTTAATAAAACAATTGTTTTTCGTTCAACTACTCAATCATCATTGATTCAACAATTCAACTGTTTTGTTCAAAATAATTTAGCTGTTTCGTTCAATAATTCAACTGGTTTGTTTGAAAATTTAATTATTTTTCATTTGGCGATTTAATTTTTTGGTTTAATGCTTCCATTGTTTTTTTGTTCAAAAATAATTATTCTTAATGCAGCAATTCAACTGTTACTTTACAAATTTAACATACTTTTCAACAATTCAACTGTTTTGTGTTAAGAAGTTACTAACTCAAATCAAAAACATTACTGTTTTTTTAAAATAATTTAGCTGCTTTGTTTAATAAATTCAGCTGTTTTGTTTAATAATTTAAGCTGCTTAGTTCAATATAATTCAGCTGTTTGTTCAAATAATTCAACTTGGTTGCTCAACAATTCAAATATTTTTTTTTAATTTATTTGTTTAAGGTTTACACATTCAATTGCTTTTGTCTTAATAATTCAATTTCCTTTATTCAACAATTTTATTTTTCGTGGCTTAACAATTCAACTGTTTTAAGCCAGAACTACTGTGTACAAACATGCAATTGTTTTATTCAATAAATCAACTCTGCTGTTTTGTGCTATAAATTAAACTGTTTGACTCAATGGTTCAGTTGTTTGGCTCAAATAATTCAACTTGGTTGTTGTAGAACCTAATTACTTTATTAAATTAATTGCTTTTAGTTGCAAAATTCAATTGGTTATGGTTCAATTATTGAGATATCTCTGATTCAACATTTCTATTTTTCGTGATTTAACATTCAACTGTTTCTCTAATAATTCAACAAAATTTTTAATAATTTGACTGCTTTTCAACTATTCAATTGTTTTAAGTAGGAAAGCAATTACTCTGCTCAAAAATGTTGTTAAATAATTTTACTATTTTGTTCAATAATTCTGCTGTTTTATTCTATAAATTAAGCTGTATAATTCAATTTTGTTGTTCAACAATTCAATTGTTTTTTATTTAATTTTTACAGAATTTTTACTAATTTTACTAAAAGCTACGACTTTGTTAAAAGCTGCAATTGTTTTGTTAATTAATTCAACGGTTTTGTCGAATAATTCTGAGGTTTTGTTCTTTAAATTAAGCGTTTAGTTCAATAATTCAGCTATTTGGTTTAAATAATTCAACTAGGTTGTTCAACAATTTAACTATTTTTGTTCAAAATTTAATGTTTTTGGTTTCATAATTCAATTATTTTTGGCTTAATAATTTAATTTTCTTTTTGATTCAACAATTCAAATTTTCGCGATTTTAAAATTTAACTGTTTCTTTAACAATTCACCAGAATTTTTAAATAATTCAACTGTTTTAAGCAGAAAAACTATACTACTTTGTCCAAAAATACTACTGTTGTGTTAAATAATTCATCCGGTTAGTTCAGTAACTTTGTTTTTGTTGTCGTGTTTAACAAATTTTGTTTAGTGCAATAATTGAGTTGTTTAATTTAAATAATTCAACTTTCAATAATTTTTTTAAATATGATTGAATTTTGGTTTCATAATGCAATTGTTTTTGGTTGAATAATTCAATTATCCTTGATTCTACAATCCCATTTTTTGTGATTCAACAATTTAACTGTTTTCTTAACAATTCAATAGAGTTTTCAATAATTCGACTGTTTTCTCAACAATTCAACTGTTTTGAGCAAGAAAGCTATTACTTTTCCCAAAATACAATTGTTTTGTTAAATAATTCAATTCTTCGGTTTAATAACTCTGCTATATTGTGTTCTATTAATTAAGCTGTTCAGATCAATAATTTAACTGTTTGGTTCCAGTAATTCAACTAGGTTTTTCAGCTAATCAATTACTGTTGTTTAATTTTAATTGTTGTTCATTTTATAATTCAATTGCTTTTGGTCGAATAATTCAATTTTCCTTGATGCAACATATCAATTTTTCGTGATAAACAATTCAACAAAATTTTTAATAATTCGACAGCTTTTTCAGCAATTCAACGGTTTTAAGCAAGAAAGCTGCTACTTTATCCAAAAATGCAACTGTTTGGTTAAATAATTCAACTTGGGTGTTCAACAATTCAACAATTTTTGTTTAAAATTTAATTGTTTTTGGTTTCAAAATGCAATTATTTTTTGGTTCAACAATTTAATTATTGTTTCTTCAAGAAATTTAGTTATCTTTAATTCAACAATTTAATTTTTTCTGATTCAACAATTCAATTTTTCTTTAACACTTTAATAGAATTTTTAACAATTCAACTGTTGTAAGTAAGAAAGCTACTACTTTGTCCAAAACTGCAATTGTTTTGTTGGTGACGGTTCGAATTCCCTGATCGCGATTTTTACCATTTTTGAAGTGGATTATGAAAGATGAGGGTCTAATTAGCGTATAAAAAATAAAATTTGCGGTTGGTTCACACAATTTTGAAAAAACTGCTTTAAAGTTAATTTGGAATGCAATTTTATCATTGGCTCTTTTGAAGTGAAACCCGCCCTCAAAATTGAAATAGGTTGTGTCGACTGTAAATATACCAGAATCTCGGTTTTACAACGAATTATGATAGATAATGGTGTCATTAACTAATAAAAAATTAAATTTGTGATCGGACAACAAATTTTCGAAAAAAGTCACTTTTGTGTGAATTCGTTTTTGATGTGGTTGCGCTGTAAGAGAGATTCGAGCGGTTTTGACACGCGCTTAACTTATTAGAAACATCCCCAAGCGACCGCAACTCGAAAAGTTTGGAAGTTGACGCGGCGGATCTTAGGGAGCGACTGATTCCTTCATAACGCTGCTCTAGTTATGCTTATATTTCTTATGGGAAAATTGCAATTTTCAAAATTAAATTCCGACAAGATTAATCCTCACCTTAAAGAGCTTGTATTTTTGTGTTCTTTTGTTTGGTATAGCCATTTCTATAGGAAAAAGTATATTTACGAACCCCTAAATTCGAACTCTCACCGTTTTGTTAATTAATTCTGTATTAGATTACAACTTTTATAATTTATAGGTTAAATAAACAATAAAACGAAAATATTCGTAAGCTTTCAGCAATGGTTATTGCTGTCATCAGACGTTTAATAGTAATGTTTATTTAACCTTTTAACTTTAAAAATTTTAATCTAATATTAATTTCAGAGGTTAATAATTAATATATGTATATAATTTCATTAATTAATTCTGCTGTTCTATACTTTAAACTGTTTAGTTCAATAATGCAGCTGATTGGTTTAAATAATTCAACAATTCAATTATTTTTGTTACACACTTCATCATAAAATACGCATTGAAAAATCTTCATGCCCTAACTTTATACATATAAAGCAACTCATAATTCTTGGACCTTTTGGTATTCTCTTAGGAACAATCCTTCTTACTAACTATTGCAAAGTAAAAAATTTTTTATACCACTTTAATGCGGTGTACACTTTGGTAGGGTAAAAAATGCATAATTTGGAGAATTGTGGAGATAAAGAACCTTTGAGGTGGCAGTAAAGGACATTTTTCTAATAATTCAAATTTTCAAATAAAATTTTTGTCAAGTCCAAACTTTTGGGGAGTACCTCCCTTTAAAACAATTTTTTGAATTTCTGATTTTAAACGACCATAGTTCCAATATTAATAATTTTTTAGACATATTAGATTAAAACTTTTTTAAAGATTACTCGCTTATCTAGAAATTAGATTATAACCTCTTATCGTCTAGAATTAACGGATTTTGAATTATAAATTAAATTGCGGAAAAAATGTTAAAAAATTCAGGTTTTATTTTTCTTGCGATCCCCGTATCTCTTAAACAAAACGTTTTAGCAAAAACTATTACCCAATCCGAATAGGGAATTTAACGGGCTACAACTTTTGTTAAATAATTTTTTTAAAACCAACTGTTTTTACAGAAATTCTGATAATAATGAACAAGGTGTAGGTAAAAAAAATAAATTTAAAAAATTTATTTTAATAAATTTTCAAAATGGCTTCCTTCATTTTCAGCACAGGTGTTCTTCTCACCTTCTTTTCAAAAGGTGTTGCACGGTATTATTTATAACAGCGGTTCTTTCGTTAAGTTCTGTCACACCTATCCGTATTCTTTCCATTAATTCCTCTCTGGTCTCGGGCTTTCTTCTATCGCTGTAAACTATAGCTTTAAGGGCAATCCATAAAAAATAATCGAGAGGTGTTAAATTTGGTTATCGTGCCGGCCAATTAATAAATCCTCCTCTTCCTATCCATTTTCTGGATACGTATTATTTAAAAAATTTTGTACTTGGCGTCCAAAATGTACCAGCGCACCATCAAGCTGAAACCACACTCCTTGTCTTGATGCCAGTGGAATATCGTCTAGCAATAATGGAAGATTTTCTTCTAAAAAGTTTAAATATCCGGAAGATGTAAGCCTTATGTTTTGTGGAAAAAAATAAAAATCTATAATTTGACTTTCCTCCCAGTATTTCACACCAACAGTTCACACTGAAACACTTTCGTCGGTAAACAGAATCTTTGCAACTAATCTTTGGGGATTCGTTTCTTCTCGTAAATAGTTGGAAAAAATAATCTTAGTCCATAATCTCTATTTTCCAATACATGCATTGGATATAAATGATATGGATAGTACTGGTATTTATGTAAAATCTTCCATATCTAATTGTAAAAGGTCAAATTAATCGTCCATAAGTTTTTTAAAAATTCATTAAAAATAATACTATTTAATTTGACTAACTTTGTGTTTAGGTTCAGTTCAGTATTCAGCTTCCAATTTGCTGATACTAGTTGCCGGGTTGTTTTCTTGATAACTTCAATAATAATTTTTATACAAACCCGTGTATCCTAGAAAAGTTTTTTGCATCTGGAAGCCTTCTTTGGGGATATCTTCTTTGGTATTCTTCTTTAGCTGCCAATGTATTTCCATTACAATAGCCGTATAAAAAATGAATGTCAGCATATTCGAGGTTTGAATATAATATAATATTGATATTAAATAAAACACGAAAAGAAATTACGCTTCAAGCTAATAAAACAAACTAATTAACAATATTAACAATATATAGTATAAGCAATATAAATTAACAAAGTAATTATCGATAACCTAATGCACTTTATAACAATGTCGCTCAAAGGTCAAACGTTACAATACGTTTTGCCATTAAAACAAATGCTATAAATCAAATTGAGATTTTTAGCAATTTTTTGAATATATTTTGGTTTTTACCTACACCTTGTTCATTATATTCAGAAATTTTGTGAAAACTGTTGGTTTCCCAAAAAAATTTGACTAAAGTTGCAGCCTATTAAATTACCTATCCGGTTTGGACCATTAGTTTTTTCTAAAACGTTTCGGTTAAGAGATACGGAGTTTGCAAGAAAAGTAAAAAAATAAAACCTGAATTTCTTTAACATTGTTTCTCTTAATTTAATTTATAACTCGAAATCAGTTGATTCTAGACGATAAGAGATACCTAATTTGTAAACAAGCGAGTGATATTTAAAAAAGTTCTTATTTATTAAGTTTAAAAAATCAATAATATTGGAGCTATGGTCGTTTGAAGTCAGAAATTTAAAAAAATTGCTTTAAAGAGAGGTACCCACCAAGGGTTTTGACTTGTACAAAAATTGTGTTTTTCTTACAAAAGTATCACTTATAAAGGTTCTCCACTGTCACGGCGACACCCTGTATATATTTAGTAAATCAACCCAACAGTATAGCGTCAAGTATACACGGCCGACTGGGGAGCGGGAGACAGCGGTTCTAGTCCTGATTGCATCGGATACGCTGCTGGGATCAAAGGTCCGATATCAATCTTTGGACTGTGGGGAAGGCAACGAAAAACCACCCCATTAATTATATTCTTTAGTAAAGTCAGCTTGGCTTCGGCTAAGTTGATCTCCTACATACTGTAAAGTGTATGGCACTTGAAGAGGAAGAATTTAGTTATTCATGATTCAATAATTCCATTTTTTGTGATTAACAATTCAACTGTTTCTTTAACAATTCAACAGAAGTTTTAATTTAAATTTCTGTTACTTTTCGAAATATTTATTAAAAATTAATATTAAATAATAAGATTAAAAAAAAAAATAGTTTCCATGAACCAATTTTAACCAAAATTTAAATAACTCTAACTTCTACTATAAAGATAGGAAATACCAAATTTAGTTTAGAAAAATTCCGTTAACTTTTTTAAAATATTAGATAAAGACTAATATTAAATAATAAAATTTAAAAAATTAAAAAAACAATCGTTTTCATATACCAATTTTAACAAAAATTTAATTAGCTTTAAATCTCGAAATAAGTATGCTAAATCCTAAATTTGGTTTTGAAATTCCTATTATTTTTGAAATAATAATTAAAAACTAATATTAAATAATAAAATTTAAAAAATAAAAAAAATAGTTTTCATGAACCAATTTTAACCAAAATCTAATCAGCTCTAAGTCTCAATATAAGGATATAAAATCCAAAATTTTGTTTGAAAATTCCTATTAGTTCTTGCTGTACGTCGCAGACAAAATTTGACCACAGACACACACCATGACACACACACACACACAGACATTTTTTGGAAATCGTCTTATTTTACTCAGGGGATCTCAAATAGTGTAAATCCATCAAAATCTCAAATTTTTTTTTCTGCACGAAAACAATGCAACTATTTTGTTAAATAATTCAATTGTTTTGTTCAATAATTTAACTTGTTTTATTTAGTAATTCAACTATTTTTGATGTAATAATAGTAATAATTGATCCATGTTTGATTTTTGCTTTGTTTATTTGAAGCAAAATATTAAAGAAGTCAATAGAAACTGAAAACATGCATTATTTTGGAATAATTAAGGAAGCTTCGATTTTGCTAAAACCTTTTGCTATCACTTTTTGATAGCCTAAAGTAAAAAGTTATAAACATATAAATTTGAGAAAATTGTTTATTTCTTATTTAAGCAACAAAAAACGTATTTTTTTAAACCAAATGTTTATACGTTGAGAAATTTTAAAGCGATTCAATTCCAATTAACTTAATAGGGGTTTTCGGGGTTGCTGAAACAAATTATGAAGTCAAAAATAGGTTATTCAAAATGGATGATCCAATATGGCCGACTTTTTGATTAAAATTTTGATTTAAAATAAATAATAAACAAACTTAGCTCGGATTGATACTGTAGGTGATTTTTAAGCCGCTGAAATATATTCTAATGTCAAAAAATAATAATAAATGGCGGATCCAATATGGCCAACTTTTCGATAAAAATTTTATAAGATAAGATGTAATTCGATATTTTATGGCTCATGGCTCTGCACCAGGTGACGGTCTAATTTATTTTTTTGGTTTAGAATCTATATTCATTGGTTACAATTGTCTCAGAGAGGTACAATTTGTTTAAAATGCAATTGTTTAAACAAATACAATAATCTTCAGATTTTGGTTCAAACTATTTTCTTTTCTAATAATTTTTATTCATTTTAAGAAAAACAGGTTTTTGTTATTTTTTTTGTAAAATGCTTCTAAAAAAAATTATGAATTTTTGAAGTTCGAAAATCTAGCATTACCAATTTCAAAAATTCATAACTTTTTTTAGAAACATTTAACGAAAAATTTAAATAAGAGCTTTTCTTTTTAAAATGAGCCAAATTATTAGAAATAAATAGTTCTAACCAAAACTTGTAAATTTTTAAATTTGTTTAAACAATTGCATTTTAAACAAATTATACCATTCTGAAACAACTATAACTAATAAATTCGGATTTTACGCAAAAAATAGATTAGTGAAACTTTGGTTTTTATCTAGAGACCTCTTGGTGAACATAGAATCATACCTGGCACCTAAAAACTCAATTTTTTCAAGATTTCGGGAAAATTATTGGCTTATATATAAGTATATACTAAATTTTTTACATTAAATTCACTCATTGTTAAATCCTATTAATAATATATGCTAGTTAGGTAGGTTAAATAAATTTTTATAAAAGTTATTAACGTTTAACGTATTTAACGATTTTGGAACAAAAGAAATTTATTTTTAATTTTGTAAAATAAAATGGGTTGATTTACTTTTTAACCTAAAGCACCTTAAAGCATCTTAAAGTACAATTTCAGGATATGAAAATTGCACCTGTAGAAACCCAATTACGCGATTAAACAAGAGTAATATGTGGTTAAAGTTAGGTATACATTTCAAATTTTATTCTTTACTCAAAATTTTGAAATTTTGGAAGTGTACATTTTCAATACTAAATTTTTGAGATTTTTTGTACTTATGGATATTTTATACATTACTTTTAAAGTAATCTATGAAAATTTCAGGTCTTTATCTTACGAATTGTAGAAATGGTAGAGATAACGATTGTAACGATTTTATCGGAAATCTCTGTATGTTCCAACTATATACATATACTACTCTTATATACATTCATTTTTATATTTAAAAATATAATAGTTCAATAGCTACATGTTTCTTCTTTCATTTGAGCTTTTAAATGCTCAATTTCATTAATTGGTTTAAAAGTTACAACAAGTTTAGTGAAGTGCGATCGATGCCAGACGCGCTTTTCGCCGCGTTCCATTTTCTTGCGTTAAACAAAAAAATCTGGAGCCTACATTTTTGATCGTATAAAAAAACTTCATATACATTTTTTATATAAAATTTCCTGCACTTTCGAATGATCTAATTAGTTTTTTGTAACAAAAAAATATTTTAAGAGATATTTGACAAAAACTGGTATTTTGCAACTAATTTGGTTAATAACAGAAAACCCTTAAGGGCTACTGTTGGTAACTTTTGATATGTTGTTGCTAACATGTTCAGAGATATATTCCCAAAAGTTACCGTTTCCCGGAATTTTTCCGAAGGAAAAACCTTTATTAACTGCACTATAGTATGTGTTTATTGTAAAATTCGCAAATACCAAAGTAGTGATCAACCCCGAAAAAGTGAAGTGTCTTTACCATATTTAATTCACTATTTTGGGACTCAACTGGATGTACAAAAAGATTAATTTTTTATACTTTTAACTACCCCGAAATCCATGATGTACTCATCGGTTCCTAAAAGAATACACAGAAAAAAAAATTTACGATTTCAACTAAAAATTAATTAAAATTTAAACTAAATTAGATGATTTTAAGATTGAAAAAGTAAACAAATCAGAGATACAAATTAGTTGAATCAATGAATTTGTTTTAACGATTTGATGAAATAAATGTCTATAGTTTATTGAATCGTGATAGATAATACAAAATACAAAAATTAGTTGAATGTTTGAAATGATTTCTTTGAATTAATTAATATTAAATGTTTTTTACACTTCGTGTGATTTCCATTATAGTATCAATATAGTATTGGAATATTGTTTCAATGTAAAAAGGAAAAATAGTAATTTTTTTAATTCTTTATATAATTGAGAATTATTGACAATTTCATCATCTTACGTATTTATATTTTTTTATTGTTTACACAATTATTTATACATATTATTAACATTTCAACATTTATATTTACAATTATTAAATTATTAATTACTTGTATATTTTCCTATAAATCTCTTTGCTGCGGTGAGTACCTGTAAATAATAATTGGAAATTTATATCATTATAATTTAATATACTTACTTTGTTTTACTTACCTTAACCGAGATTGGAACCGCTGCCGCATTTCACTGCACCTTCAATGCATTTGTAAACCCTATCGTTTTAACTCCTGGCCCATCAGGGTATTCGCATACATAATGGTTGTTTGGTATTTTAATCCAAGAATTTTATAAATTTCAAAAATTAATTATTAATTACTCAATTTATTAAGAAAATATGAATGTTTTAGTCTGTTTAAACGTGTGAAAAACTGAACAATTTTAATATAATGAAATTCATTTATAAATAAATTATTAAAAGAATTTCCAAAACGCGCCTCGAAAAATTAATTGTAGTTAAAATTAAAATTAATTAATAAATTATAACAAATAATAAATAGGCGTAATACTGAAGAAAGATTTAAAATTAGAAATTTTATATAAACACCCACGTGGTGTTGCGAAAAAATAATTTTCGAAAAGAAACTATAATTTTGAAATGTAAAAAATATTAACATTAAAATATAAATTATAAAAATACATAATTTAAATTTAAAATTAATTATCAAAGATTTTTTAATTTTACAAGTTTTATTTCAATTTTAATTTCTGGGTTCTCTTCCGCCCAGTAATATTAACGTATTTAGTTTGGTTAAACGACCAATAGAAAACGATCGTTTTAAATAAAATAACATATGGCACGTTTTTATTGCACGTTTTTCTTCTTGTTATTATTGTTGAAATTAAAATTAATTAAATATAGCATATAAAGGTATAAAATTAGAAATTTTTTATAAACACCCACGTGGTCTTTTGATTGATGTAAATTAAAAAATAAATAATTTGAAGTGTATTTTTAATAAAATAAAGCATGAAAGGCGTTTTTTGCACGTTTTTCTTCTTCTCAATCGTTATTGCAACTTTAATCAAGTTATTTAAAATAATTTAAAGTATAATTATTTTTAAATTCCAAATCAAAATATTTTAATTCAATATTAATTTTTTTAAACTATGAATTGTAATTGAATTAAGCTATGAACTAAATCGGTTTTTTAAAACAATTATCTGGTATAAATAAATTATAAAAAACTTGAAATAAACCATACAATTTTAATAAATTTTGTCTAATATTTTTTTATAAAAACCATTAAATTTAATTAGTTAAACTTAAGAATGGTGTAGATTATAAAAATTAATGAATCTATTTTTATATTTTATCCAAAAATAAATTGGTGAAATATCTACTTATATTACACAAATCATTGAAATTAAATTTCTAATAATTATAGAATGTTATTAAATGAATCAATGACAATGATTTATTAAAATAACTATTTCTTATAATTGATTTAACTAAAGTTGAAATGTTGTATCAGCTATTTTAAATTAGATGAAATTACTAAATCAGTTGATTGAAATTTATAAATATTCTAAATGAATTATATAAAACTTTAAATAAACTATATAATTTCAATTCATTTAATTCAGTTTAGATGAAAATGCAAATTTATTTTTTTCTGTGTAAGTATTCGACTACATCTATGCCGATTTTCGTTGATCTCCTTATTATTTCTCCTAAATTATTTATTTTTACTGTACTAAGGATGAACGTTCAAAACAGGTTACCTACCATATGATTTCTCGTGATAATTATTATTGACTAAAAATAGACGTTTTTATTAGCAAGTAAAGATTACAAATTAATTCGTTATTATTGCCTTAGTAAGACTACCGTCAAGTTAGACCTTGATCTCGATTTGAAATCACGTGAATGATATTTTTTTTGGTGATTACCTGCATCCACCATTTTTCTTCAAGTTGACCATTTTGGGTTTGTGCGTCGTTTGTTGACAAAATTATTTATAATTATTGTCACCTGAGTGTTAAAAGGTCATTGGGTGTAACCTTGGACGATTCCGCGTCTACTTTTAGATCTTCTTCAAGTTTGATAAAAGTCATCGAATATTAGCGTGGCAAATTATCACGAGCAGCCTTATTTGATAGTAAACCGCATTCAATTACTGTTATCAATTATTTAAAAAAAATGGAATGATAAGCTTAAATTCAAATAGAATGGTCAGTTTCGGTTGATCGTCGATTTGGTATTGTTCGCGCACAAATTCGTCCCTCAATGCAAATCCAACTGTGAATGAGTAATTTAATCGTTTAAGTGTTTATATCACCATTATTGTTGTTGTTAGTGTTATGCCGGTTATAGCAACATTTTTGAAATTGTGAACTCCTTATTATTAGTTTGAAGGTAAAGACGACCTTAAGAACTCATTTTTGCCCGTCATGGTACGTACATTGAATTTTTTATTGTTTATTATTTCTTCCGTAATTTATCGTTGCTACTGATTCGATCGAAAATTTATTTTTTATATACCACAATTTTTATCAAAAAACAAACTTGATAAATTTTTAGTCTAGACCACTTCAGTGGAATTTTACAAAACCACCCAATTTTGAGTTTACTTGCGAAAGCTTTTCATTTTGGCGTCGAACTGTTGCCGGTCACATCTAAAAATAACCAAAATTGAAACGTAGTTTTCTGAAATTCCATTTTGATTTTTATTATTTGCTAGAACAAAAAATTTTATACAAACTTACAAACTTTATAAATACAATGGCTAAACTCAAAGTTCAAGTGCTTTCTCGTTACTCGTACGATGGTGACGTAAAGAATTATTTCTTATTCCAAATATTTTTGCAATCAGCTGATGGCATCCTTGTTATCGATTTTGCAATTAATTGCCTAAAATACTCACTTGTAGGCCTTGCCTGAAGCTGCAATAATTCATTAATGTCGGGGACGTATTTTTAAATATTCAAATCAGCGAATTTTAAAAATAGGAAGTCCAAATTACAATAAAAATATAAAAATTCCTAAAAACTATAATGCAGTGACTCTCAACATAGAGTTAGTGGCACCCCTAACCCCCTTTGCCAAATTTGCAAATTATAGCTCTTCCGGTGTGTTAAAGATTCAATTTAAACCAATTTATTATACTTACTGCATTATCCTGATTGATAAATTCAATTAATTAATTGTTGTAAAAAAATTGCAGGTCATTTACACTTGGCCTTGACATTGTTCGAATGAAAATGCCGAAACGTCTGGTAAACAGCTAAGACATAACAAAATTGAAATAATAGTAAATTGTTTGTTCATTGCTCGTAAGTTGACCTTTCTTATCACTCGAGTACATCACCGATAACTAAGTACGATTTAAAATTAAAAAAAGAATGCCAATTCAGACAAATTTATTTACATATTTTGTTGGATATCTGAACTTTGGTTAATTTTTATTCGTCATTTGCATGAACTTGAAATGTCTTTTTAATTGGAAGATAAGAGTCCAGTCAAATGCCGATTAGAATTTTTTTAGGCTGTTTTTTAGCACCAAATTGATAACCATGTATGAGTTGCTTGAGGGGGGTTAAAGTTGTGATAACAAAATGGCGAACTTTAATCAGGCTCCTATGAAGAATTAATCAATTTAGGAAATGAAACAAAATCAAGGAGTCTAATGTTCGACTTTTTTGACTTTCAGCAAAATTAATACAGTAAGTCCCTAAAGTTATAAAAAAATTTTACATCGATTTTTGGAAAAAATCCTAGAAAACGTCAAAATTTTACTTTTAAATGTCACTTTTTTCTGCCATTGACATTTTAGTATTTGAGCTGTGGCAATCCTTATTTTTCGTTACCGATTTGTATAGAGGACAGTTTTCTAACTCTGAAAATGTAAATGAAGAGAAAATTTTTCGAAATAATCAGTTCTAAAGTTACAAAAATGAATGATGAAGTTATTAGAATCAAAATGGCTCTGAAAAAAATAGCGCGGTTTTGACAGCAATTAGAATTTTAAAATCTGTGTTGTTTATTTCAGCGCCATCTTGATTTTAATAACTTCATTTTTGAAACTTTATGACTGATTATCTCAAAATATTTTCTATTGAATTGTTGACTTGAAACAATTGATTTGTCAAACCTAAAGCAATTAAATTGTAAACAAAAATAACTGAATTGTTGAACATACAAGTTGAATTATTTGTACCAAACAGCTGAATTATTGAACTAAACGGTTTAATTTATATAACAGCAGAATTATTGAACCAGACAGTTGAATTATTTAACAAAGCAGTTGCATTTTTGGACAACGTAGTAGTTTTCTAGCTTAAACAGTTAAATTGTTGAAGAAACAGTCGAATTATTGAAAATTCTGTTGAATTATTGAATCACAAAATATGGAATTATTGAATCATTCAAGAATAATTGAATTATTGAACAATTAAATTATGAAACCTAAAACAATTAAATTATAAACAGAAATTATTGAATTTTTTAACAACTAAGTTGAATTATTTGAATCAAACAGCTAAATTGCTAAATTAAACAGCTTAATTTATACATAGAACAAAACAGGAGAATTGTTGCACAAAACAGTTGAATTATTTAACAAGGGGTTGCATTTTGAACAAAATAGTTCTTTTATTTCTTGGTTAAAACAACTGAATTGTTGAAACAACAGTCAAATTATTAAAAATCAATTGAATTGTTAAATCACGAAAATGCCCTTGTTGAATCAAGAATAATTGAATTGTTGATTAATTGATTTATAAAACCTAAAGAAAATGAAATTTAAGCAATAATAATCGAATTGTTGATCAACCTAGTTGAATTATTTGAATCATACTGCTGAATTATTGAACTAAACGGTTTAATTTATACAGCAGCTGAATTATTAAACAAACAGTTGAATTATTAACAATGCAATTACATTTTAGACATATTAGTAGCGTTTTAACTTAAAATAGTTGAATTATTGAAGAAACAGTTGAATTATTGAATCACAGAAAATGGAATTATTGAATCATTCAAGAATAATTGAATTATTGAACAATTAAATTATGAAACCTAAAACAATTAAATTTTAAACAGAAATTATTGAATTTTTTAACAACTAAGTTGAATTATTTGAATCAAACAGCTAAATTGCTAAATTAAACAGCTTAATTTATACATAGAACAAAACAGGAGAATTGTTGCACAAAACAGTTGAATTATTTAACAAGAGAGTTGCATTTTTGCACAAAATAGTAGCTTTCTTGGTTAAAACAACTGAATTGTTGAAACAACAGTCAAATTATTAAAAATCTGTTGAATTGTTAAAGAAACAGTTGAATTGTTAAATCAGGAAAAATACTCTTGTTGAATCAAGGATAATTGAATTGTCGAACAATTGATTTATAAAACCTAAAAAAAATTAAATTTAAGCAATAGTAATTGAATTGTTGATCAACCAAGTTGAATAATTTGAATCATACAGCTGATTTATTGAACTAAACGGTTTAATTTATACATCAGCCAAATTATTGAACCAAACAGTGGAATTATTAACAAAGAAGTTGCATTTTTAGACATAGTAGTAGTGTTCTAACTTAAAACAGTTGAATTGTTGAAGAAACAGTTGAATTATTGAAAATTATGTGGAATTATTAAATCACAAAAAATAGAATTGTTGAATCAAGCATTGACTTGCACTGACCAGGAGTATAGCGTAAAGTATTCACCGGCCGACTAGAAAGCGGGAGACCGCGGTTCAAGTCCTGATGGCGTCGGATAAGCTGCTGTAATCACTGGTTCGATATCAATCTTTGGACTGTAGGGAAGGCAGCGGGAAATCACCCTATTAATTATACTTCCTAGTAAAGTCAGCTTGGCTTTGCTAAGTTAATCGCCTACGCACTGTAAAGTGTATGGCACTAGAAGAAGGAGAAGAATCAAGCATAATTGAATTATTGAACAATTTAATTATGATAATAAACAAAAACCAAAAACAATTAAATATCAAACAAAAATAATTAAAGTGCTTAACAATATATTTCTAATATTTTGAATCAACGCATTAAATTATTGAATTAAACAGCTTAATTTATACATCGAACAAAACAACAACATTAATTAACAAAACCGTTGAATTATTTAACAAGAGAGTTGCATTTCTGCACAAAATGGTAGCATCAAATTATTATAAATTCTGTTGAATTGTTAAAGAAACGGTTGAATTGTTAAATCACAAAAGATGGCCTTATTGAATCAAGGAGAATTAAATTATTGAACAACCCAGTTGAATTATTTGCACCAAACAGCTGAATTATTAAACTAAACGGTTAATTTATTAATTTATAGAACAGCAGAATTATTGAACCAAACATTTGAATTATATAACAAAGAAGTTGCATTTTAGATAACGTAACAGCTTTTTAGCTTAAAACAGTTGAAAAATAATCGAATTATTGAAAGTTATGTTGAATTGTTGAATCACAAAAATAAAATTTTGAATCAAGAATAACTGAATTATTGAACAATTGAATTATATAACCAAAAATAATTAAATTTAAAACAAAAATAATTGAACTGTTTAATAACTAAGTTGAATTACTTGAATCAAACGGCTAAATTATTGAATTAAACAGCTTAATTTATACATCAAACAAACAAGCAAAATTGATGAACAAAACGGTTGAATTATTAACAAGAGAGTTGCATTTTAGCACAAAATATTAGCTTTTTACTTAAAACAGTTGAGTTGTTGAAACAACATGTAATTATTATAAATTCTGTTGAATTGTTAAAGAAACGGTTGAATTGTTAAATCACAAAAAATGGCCTTATTGAATCAAGGAGAATTAAATTATTCAACCAAAAGCAATTTAATTTTGAACAAAAGTAATTGAATTATTGAATAAACCAAGTTGAATTATTTGCACCAAACAGCTGAATTGTTGAACTAAACCGGTTAACTTATAGAACAGCATTGAACCAAACAATTGAATTATTTTACAAAGCAGTTGCATTTTTTGGACAACGTAATAGCTTCCTAGCTTAGAACAGTTAAAAACAATCGAATTATTGAAAGTTTTGTTGAATTGTTGAATCACAAAAACTGAAATTGTTGAATCACAGATAACTGAATTATTGAACAATTGAATTATGAAACCAAAAATAATTAAATATTAATCAAAAATAATTAAACTGTTTAACAACTACATAAGTTGAATTATTTGAATCAACGCACCAAATTATTGAATTAAACAGCTTAATTTATACATCGAACAAAATAACAAAATTAATTAACATAACGGTTGAATTATTTAACGAGAGTTGCATTTTTGCCAAAATAGTAGATTTCTTACTTAAAACAGTTGAATTGTTGATACAACATTCAAATTATTAAAAATTCTGTTGAATTGTTGAATAGTTAAATCACCAAAACTGATTTTATTAAATCAAGGACAATTACATCATTGAACCGAAAACAATTAAATTTTGAACAAAAATAATTAAAACGTTGAACAACCAAGTTGAATTATATGCACCAAACTGCTTAATTATTGAACAAAACAGTTTAATTTATAGAAATGCAGAATTATTGAACTAAATATTTAGTTGAATTATTAACAAAGCAGCCACATTTTTGGGCAAAGTAGTAGCTTTCTAGTTTAACGATTTGAATTGTTGAAGAAACAGTTGAACTGTTGAATTACGAAAAATGGAATTGTTGAATCAATAATAATAAGATGTTGATAAGAATAATAATAAGATGTTGAATAAGATAATAAGATAACAAAAACAATTAAATTTTAAACAGAAATAATTAAATTGTTTAATAACTCAGTTGAATTATATGAATTAAGCAGTCAAAGTATTGAATTAAACAGCTTAATTTATACATAGAACTAAACAAAATAGAATTATTGAACAAAATAGTTTAATTATTTAACCATAGAGTTTCATTTTTGGATAACGTAACAGCTTTCTAGTTTACAACAGTTGAAAAAACAATAGAATTATTGAAAGTTCTGTTGAATTGTTGAATCGGAAAAAATGGAATTTTTGAATCAAGAATAACTGAATTATTGAACCATGGAATTACGAAACTAAAAATAATTAAATCTTAAAACAAAAATAATGGAACTGTTTAACAACTAAGTTGAATTGTTTGAATCAAACAGCTAAATTATTGAATTGAACAACTTAATTTATACATAGAACAAAACAGCAAAATTATTGAACATAAAGTTGGGTTATTTAACTATAGCGTTGCATTTTTACACAGAATAGTAGATTTCTTGCTTAAAACAGTTGAATTGTTAAAACAACAGCCAAATTATTAAAAATATTCTGTTGAGTTGTTAAAGAAATAGTTGAATTATTGAAATTTTATATTTGACATGTGCTGTTGTTGTAAAATTTTTAAATAGGAACCTTTATTTTTGTTACAATTTTGTATAAAGCACAATTTTCTGAGTCTGAAAATGTAAAGGAACCATGACCTTAAAGAAAAAATTTTTTAGATAATAAGTTCTAAAATTTCAAAATGAATGAAGAAGTTAATAAAATCAAAATGGGATTGAAAAATAACACGGTTTTGGCACCATTTAAAATTATGTAATCTGGGTTATTTTTTCAGCGCCATCTTAATTCTAATAGCTTCATCATTTATTTTTAAACTTAAGAACTGATTATCTCGAATACTTTTCTTTTGAATTCGGTTGAATGTTGAATCACGGAAATTGAAATTGCTGCATTAAAGATAATTAAATTAATAAACCAAAAACAATTGAATTATTAAATCAAAAATAATTAAATTCTAAACAAAAATGACTGAATTATTGAACAATCAAGTTGCAGTTGCATATTTGGTCAAAGTAGTTTCTTTCTTGCTCAAAACAATTGAATTGTTGAGGAAACAGTCAAATTATTGAAAGTTCTGTTGAATTGTTAAATTACGAAAAATGGAATTGTTGAATCAATCGAATTATTGAACAATTAAATTATAAAAACAAAAATAATTGAATTTTAAACAAAAGTAAATGAATTGCTGAACAACCAAGTTGAATTATTTAAACCAAACAGCGCAATTATTCAACTAAACGGCTTAATTTTTAGAACACAACAGCGGAATTATTGAATAAAACAGTTGAATAAATATTTAACAAGGCAGTTGCATTTTTGGACCAATTAGTAACTTTCGTGCTTAAAGCAGTTGAATTATTGAAAATTCTGTTGAGTTGTTAAAGAAACAGTTGAATTGCTGAAATTTTTGTATTTGACCTGTGTGTCGTCCGTCAATACTTTTAAATAACAACCCTTATTTTTGTTAGAGATTTGTATAGAGCACAACTTTGCAAGAATAAAAATGTAAATAAATCATGACCTTGAAGAGGAAATTTTTCGAGATAATTAGTCCTAAAGTTTCAAAAATGAATAATAAAATTATTAGAAACAAGATGGCGCTGAAAAAAATAACACGCAATTAGAATTTTGTAATCTGTGTTTTAGTATTTTGCTGTATGCATCATAACCAATTGGTCTGAGAATGCAATTTTCAAACCAGATTAATTCTGCGTTTTTTAAAAGCGCGGTTTCCATATAACGCGGTACGATTTAATCGCGTTATTGGAGGGTTGACTCTATTACATTATCATTATTTTTACCTTTTTTTTCTGCAAAAAAAATTAATTACGACACATAAAATTGGACCAAATTTGCTATCAAAATGGAATTACATAACAAACATTGCAGATACGCTGTTAGATTCTTATACGATGACCTCGATTTTAAATAATAAATTGATACAAACATTGTAATCAATTTAAAACTTGTTCTGCCAGTTTTATCAAGAGATTAATAATAAGCTGAATATTATTCGACTTCATAAAATTTAATTAGCTGGATTTTCACTGGTAATTAGCAGAATTTATTATCTTACTGCATACTTAAGAGCCTCATCTACCTTCTAATTTAAGGCACGTGCGATATTTAATTCAATAATATTATTTCTAAGTTTTAAATTTGACAATATGAATTAAGACAGGTTCTGGGGGTCATCTACAAAATTTCGTTAACGTAATTTTCAAAAAATAAAAGCTATCTCTTTGTAAATCAGATGATTAATCATGTTAATGCTTCACAGTTAAATGTTAATTCAAAATTTAAGACCGAAAGTGCAAGTAATGGTACTTAATTCTAAAGTGTTCCCTTTGTAGTGAAAACTGAAAGCAAGAAGTGCTAGTTGAGGTGCACGTAAAGCCGTCGGTCTCTCTGGGTTGATTAATTGCCATTATTAACAATAAACCAGTACTACGGTTCTATATTAAGCCTACAATTTAATATTGAAGTATACGAAATTACCATAAGAAACATAATAATATGGCAGCGTATTATTGAGAAATATTACGTCATAATTAAATTTTATTTGATGTCAGTCCGTACATCTAATTTCAAGTTTTGTCGGGCTTAGGGATGTTTTTAATAAGTTCAACCTCTACTAGGACCTCGTGGTTCAAAGTTTTATTATTGTCTAGATAATTTTGTCTAGGAATATTTTTAATGAGTTTTACTAGTTGACCCTCGGATCCGGCGGCTCATGTTTAAAACATCTAATTATTCCTAGAGTATCACTGCTAATTACATATCAATTCAAATTTATGGATACAATTTAATTACAATAATAAATCATTAATGTTAAAAAAAATTTTTGATTAAAATAATCTGCCATATTAAACCGTGGATTTTTTGTAATTTGCATATCAAAGCTTAAAATTATTGTGGTTTGCATATCAAAACGGTGAAATTTGTTTAATCAAATCTCATAATCTAATAGAATTATTGTAATTCAACTTCGAAACGGGGAATTTTATTTAATCTAACCTTAAAAAACGCGAATCAAACCGCCAATCAAAATCTAAATTAAATTAATATCAAAAGTGAGTTATTATAGATCCTACTGTTTATATGCTTATGTAAAATCCGAAATATCTAAAATATTGGGAAAAAACTAAAATTTTCTAAATTTACAGAAATTTTTGAAAAAAGCAGGCATATAAAATTTATAATGCAAAAACATTTTAAAGTATTGTTAAACAATGTTTTGTTTATAACTTACACTTTTCACCCACATTCTACATCGTTTAGATTCTAAAATATCAAGTTGACTGATAAAAAGTACTGATATGATTTGACCTAGATATACATAAATATGCTAGACGAAGTGCAGAAAAATGTTTCTCAATCTGGATTCGAACCTGAGCGTAACAGTTCTTATATTTGTTACTACTCTTAGGACCGATACATTGTCCTCCTCCTAGCAACCATGTCGGTTCCTCCGGTATAAGCAGGCGGTTGTAACTTTAGTTGTTTGACCTGCTAATGTTCGGTATCATAAAGCTTTTAATTGGGCATTAAATTTAACTAACCAATAAAAAATGTATAAATGTTTGTAGTACCTGCCTACTATTTTAGTAGCAAACCAAATCATCAATTAGTTTTAATAGCGCGTTAAAAGTTTTATGAAACCGGGAATTAGTGACTTATCAATAACAGATTTGGCAAAAATGTCTTCGGCAATGAACAGAGTGGTGCATAATAAAAAGGACAAGTTTGAATAAACCTTGCGAATACAAATAATTTATGTAATCTATAATTATTATAATTTTAGTAGTATCAAATTTTGTAAAGTTGCAAGTTATAATAAAATGAAAATTAAATTTGACGCCTAGTGATGTTTTTTCCCACACTTACTCATTTAGTCCACTATTATGTGTGTACACAAATATTTCGTCCTTTTGGTACTCGTCAGATGGACAGGGAATGAAAATTGAATTGTTAAAATATAAGTAATTATGGAAAATGCATAATTAACAACGAGGTGTTATTAAATTAAATAAATTTGAAGAAAAATTCACTAATTGTCAAATTTAATTTTCTGTTTATTGTACAGTAGCGATCATAAGTATGGTTGCACTTAGTTTTTTTGTGATAACTTTTTTAAATTTCAAGGAAATTTTCCTAAATTTTCAAAATTTATTCTTTAAATACCTTGGAATTATAACACATAATTAAAATTATTTGAAAAATTTTATAAACAAGTAAAAATTTAAAAATCACAAAATAGGAAATATTTGCTTATAATAAAGTATTATTAAAAGCACTTAAAACAAAATTTAAAGTACTTTATTAAAAATATAAAGATTAAAAACAATTAATACTTTGTTGCATAACCTTTTGCGGCTATAACTGCTTTGCATCGAGAAGGCATAGAGTCAACAAGCTTACTAAACGCTCCAATGGAATCTTTTGCCATTCTCTCCTTAAAGCTTCTCATAACTAACTCCTATTTTGGTATGTCCCACTTCTAATTTGTCGCTCGAGCTCTTCCCACAAATGCTCTATAGGATTTAAGTCAGAAGACTGACTAGGCCACTCAAGTAGGCGGATATTAGCCTTCGCCATGTAACCTTTAACATGCTTTGAAGCATATTTCGGGTCATTATCTTGCTGAAACATCCAGCCGCGTGGCATTATTCTCTTCCCATGTGGTAGCATGTGATCTTTTAATATGTCAGCATACGTAAACCGATCCATAATACCATCGATTAAGTGTATAGGTCCAACACCATCACGGGAAAAGCAGCCCCACACCATGACACTTCCACCGCCGTGTTTTACAGTGGGAACCTGATACTTAACATCATATCTTTTATTTACTGGACGTCGAATATACTTAATACCATCAGAAGAAAACAAATTATATTTGCTCTCATCGCTCTAAAGAATTTTAGACCATTCTTGAACTCCCCAGATTAAGTGATCTTTGGCAAATTTTAATCGGGCTA